>PVKU01004133.1:70713-155893 GCA_004027475.1 Anoura caudifer
AAAAAAAAAAAAAAAAAAAAAAAAAAAAAAAAAAAAAAACACTCAATCAGAACAGCAAAAAGAGAAAAAATCCAAGAAAACAAGGAGAGCATAAGGACCCTCTGAGACAACTTTAAGTGTGTCAACATTCACATCGTGGGGGTGCCAGAAGAAGAGAGAGAGCAAGAAGTTGAAAACCTATTTGAAAAAATAATGAAAGAAAACTTCTCTAATCTGGTGAAGCCATTTGACATACACATCCAGGAAGCACAAGATGAAACCAAAGAGGCCCACACCAAGACACATCATACTTAAAATGCAAAAGATTAAAGACAGAGAGAAAGCAGCAAGAGAAAAGCAGTTAGTTACCTACAAGGGAGCTCCCATCAGACTATCATCTGATTTCTAAATGGAAACTTTGCAGGCAAGAGGAATTGACAAGAAATATTCAGTGATGAAAAGACCTACAGCCAAGATTACTCTACCTAGCAAAAGCTATCATTTAGAATTGATGGACATATAAAGAGCTTACCAGACAAGGAAAAGCTAAAGGACATCATCACCACCAAACTAGTATTACATGAAATGTTAAAGGTTCTTCTTTATGAAGAAGAGTAAAAAAGATTAAAGATATGAACAATAATATGGCAATAATCACATAGCTATCAAAAAGTTAATCTAAAAAAATAAATGAAGAAGTAGCACAGAAACAGACTCATAGATACAGAGAACATTTTGATGTAGCCAGATGGGAGGGAGGTTGGAGGAATGGGTGAAAAGGTGGAGGGATTAAGAAGTAAAAATTGGTTGTTACAGAAAAGTCGTGGGGATATAAAGTACAACATAGGAAATATAATCAATAATATTGTAAAAAGTATGTATGGTGTCAGATGGGTACTAGATTTATCAGGATGATCACTTAGTAAGTTGTATAATGTTCAGTCACTGAGGTATACACCTGAAACTAATATAATATTGTATGTCAACTGTAACTAAAAAATAAAAAATGATTTATTTTTTTGCTTTATGCATATATTTTATTTTATTGTTTTATTGTTTTTCAAGTACAATTGTCTCCATTTTCCCCTTCTATTCCCCCCTGCCCCATCCATCCCTGCCTCTCACCCTTGATCCTACACCCTTTAGCTTTGTCCATGTGTCCCTTATACATGTTCCTTGATGACTCTTCCCCTGTTTTCGCCCCTGTTATCCCCTCTCACCTCCCCTCTTTTAACTGTCAGTCTGTTCTTCATTTCAATGTCTCTGTTTAAAAATTAATTGAAATCAGGGTCTTGAAGATATATTTGCACATCCATGTTGATAACAGCAGTATTTACAATAGCCAAAAGGTGGAAGCAAACCAAATCTCCATGAACATATAAATGAATATACAAAATGTAATATATATGTACAATAAAGTATTATTCAGCCTTAAAAATAAAGAATTCTGACACATACTACAATGTGGATGAACCCCAAGGACATTATGTAAAGGAAATAAGCCATTCACATAAAGACAAATACTGTATGATTCCACATATATGAGGTAGCTAAAGTAGCCAAATTCATTGAAACAGAAAGTAGAATGGTGGTTTCCAGTGGCTGAAAGGAGCTAAACCATCAGGGAAACCCAGAGAAACACCAAACATAGAATCAGTACATGGGTTAAAAAGTGAGGATGAAAAGAAGGAAATTAATACAATTAATATGATACTGTAGGCATAAAACTGCACATACTGTCAGCCTATCACAGACAGAAGATCCAGTATTTAACCTCATGTAAGTAAGGGGGAAGGGTTCCCTATAAAAACTCAATGGTTCACCTGGGAAGAACTGACCTTCTCTTGTGGATGCTGTTGCCCAGGAGGAAAGAATCTCACACACACACTTATTCTGGCATTTGGATTATTGGGAACTTGAGAGTTGACTCCCCCTGACACACATACCAAGACGAACCACACATTTAACACACCCTATAGTTGTATAATTCTTCTATTCAGTCTCACCACTAAAGGAGGAGGCATATGGGAAACACATCTACCTATATAGGCAGTGGAAACTTATATCCACAACCTAGAATCATAAACCCTCATTTTCACTTTTCAACATGAAAAGCAATAGCAGAAATAACAAAGACCAAGACAAAACACAGAAATGCATCCCTGGAGGTTAAGATGTTACTCCATGAACAAAAGTGGATTTATCAACATTTGAATTGATATTGATAAATAGATAGTTCATCCATAAAAACAGAATGCCATGAAAGAATAAACAAAGAACAAAAAAAGAATCTTAGGAATAAAACTGTAATTTGAAAAAATAGAGCTTGAAAATTAAGACAAAGTTCAAAGAATGTAGAGTAAAATAAAAATGGAAGTCATGAGTGAAAAGAAATGAGATATAGAGATCCAATGGCCAACCAGTGAGTCCCAAGGAGACAGGACAGAGAACATGGTACAAAAAAATTTCCAAATAAACAATGGGATATTCTCCTGGGTTGAAGAAAAAATGAAGATTAAGAAATCTCAGTGAACCCCAAGGAAAATAAGTGAGCAAAAAGCCCTCACTTAGATACATCTGCAAGAACCGTCAGCACATCAATGAAAAAAGATCCTAAAAGCTTCCAAGTAGAAAGAAGAAAAAAACAGATCGTCCATAATGGAAATAAACATCCAGAGTAATAAAAAACATTTGGGCATTGCCTTCAGGCCCCAAGGCAAAATGGCTTTTGATCTAAAAGTCTACAACACATCCTATTACCAACTGAGTGTGAGGGGAGACAAGGACATTTAAAGCTCTCAAAGACTCACAGAGCAAAAAGCTCCCATTGTCCTTTCTTAGGAAGTTAATGACCAGAAAACTCACAAAGAGAATATGGGATCCAAGAAACTTTGGGAGAATCCTGGAGAGCAGAGAGAAGAGGTAACATGATGAAATATCTGAGCAGACCTAGAAATTTAAAAAAAAAGAAAAAGAAAAGAAAAAGGTAGAGTAGAAAAAGGAGAGCAGGAAGGGAAGATATAAAAAATAAAGACAATAGGAAAGGGGGAGAGAGAAAGAGAGAAGAGAAACCCTGTAATGATTAAAAGCTTACATTAACTTGGAGATACAATAAAGACATGTTCTCAGAAAATAGTAAATTTAGAAACTATAAGTAAAACAAAACACTGAACAATAATTATTGCAATATTTAAAAACTTTCAGTGGGTGGTTTTAATTAATAAAAAAAAAATCAAATAGGCCCTGGCTGGATAGCTCAGTTAGTTGGAGTGTCCTCCTGATGTGCCAAGGTTGCAGGTTCTATCCCTGGTCAGGGCACGTACAGGAATCAACCAATGAATATGTAGATAGACAGATGAGACAACAAGTTGATGTTTCTCTCTCCTGCACTCTCTCTGCCTGCCTTTCTCTCTCTCTTTCTCTCTCTCTCATCAACAGGCACAAATTTTAAAAAGAAATAAAATATATTTGCTCTTAATTTGAAGAATATTCTTCTTAAAAAGATCCAAGAGTAATAGAAGTTCTGAGAATCTGAACACATGGAAATATATCGGTTGTCACACCTGAATTATAGTTTAGTTACAGCAGTCTATATATAAAAACACATTTTTTTTAGATCTTTGAGGATATTTTTCTATATCCTCTTCAAGTTCTCTATTTCATGTATTATTTCTTTTTCATTCAGAGCCAGTTGTATCATTCATTTAACTATTTTCTGGAAGCCCCACAATGAGCAACCATTTTGTATTTTATTTGTCACCCTTATCTGGAAGTGAGGCTGTAGAACATAGGATTTTAGCTGGCAACATTGCCACTCTCAATAACATAAGGGTTCTAGGAGTCAAAAAAAAAGGGAAAGTCCACATTGTTTAGGCAGCTACCAGTCCACCAATCTACATACCACAAAATTAACTATAGATGTAGAAACAAACCTTATGGTGTTACGTTATGGGTTTTAAAACTCATATATGCCAGTATGTCTAGGCCTTTTCTAATAGGTTTAGGATCAATGCCATTCAATACTAGTCTCTAGCTCAGTGGCTTTCATATGTTTTCTCACATAATCCTTAAAAAAGCTGTGAATTCTATATTATCATCATCAATTTACAGATTAAAACACAGAGGTTTAGCACAATAAAAGAACTTGTCCAAGACTATCAGGTTAGGAAATAACAAAATTAGGACCCAAATGCAAGTCACCTGCCTCTGATCTTAGGACTATTTCCCATAGTATCACCTGCTCCAGAATGTTTTCTGCTACAGGTTAAATTTCTCTCTCACAGTCGGTCTTGCAATGAGGAGTTATATACATTTATATTCAACTGCCATCTCATCCACCTGCCTCAGTTAGCTCAAGCCCATTAGCTAAATAAGAAAATGTTCGTTGATTTTTCCCAATATTAAGAAAAACAATTAAAAGGTCCATGTATCAAAATGAAGAACAAAATCCAATCATAAGTAGGACCTAAAGCTATACCCTTCGGCACAGAGAAATGTACGACATGAGCATTTCATTTCTCCTGACTTAAATGTCCTATGCAGTTCACTCATCATTTATTATTCATTTATTCAACATATACTGTCAATAAAATGAAACTTTGTGAAGAGGCATCCTGAATAAATAAGGATTGATCTCCTTGCTCTTTAGTACCCCAAAACATCTGAATACTCAAATTTCATTAGCAAACTTTCTTTGAAGCATCTCCATTTTTAACTCAAAAACAAACAAACCAACAAAAAATAAAGAGTCCTGAGTATTTAGCCTGGTACAGCTGGAAGGGATCATTAAATAAAGAGGCATATTAGATGAAGTAGAATTCAATCACAAAAGAGCTATCTGTGAGATTTGCTCCAAGATAGATTTTAAATACAAGATAATTGCAACAAAATATGGAAGGCATGGTAAGAACTTAAGGGAGGAGCTAATAAGATTAGTAGATTAGAAGATTGCTAGTAGCCTTGTCTCTTCAGAAAATTCATATTGATTAACACTGAGATCAATAGGAAAATGATTAGGCAATTAAGAGTAATGTCTAAGACAGAAAAAATATGTAAATATGTAAAGCATTAAATAATACCACATCATTCTCTTAAAGATAGTCTAGATTCAAGGAAATATTAAGAAAAGGGAGCTAATTTAAAAATTGAAAACAATATGTTAGAAAAATGATCAAATTTATCAGTTATTAAAAGAGACAAACTAAATCAGAATATGAAAGTCATTTTTACTTCTTGACATAGGCTAAAAACAAGATAAAAATTAAAAAATTTTAGAAACCGACTTCATCTTTAATGTAGTTAAGAAAAAGGACACTACCAGAAATGAAAGCTACAAAGCAGACATACTCCCAAACAGTGATTTTTGAGTTCAAAGGCAGAATATCGGTGAGGGGTATGCAGAATCCCTCAGACACTGGTCAGAAAAGAGGTTTCTTGCTTAATAAAGCACAATATTGAAAGGCCTGTTAGTGATTTTGTGTTAGAAATGAAATCAAAGTCTGTGGACTGGGCATGGAAAATGGCAGATAATGTCCCTCAAGAGACCCAGCCTGAAACTGAAGAACAGCAGGAGAGGTGAAGTTGGAGAAATGTACATGCCATTTCTAATGGTGTATGACCCGGGCATGGGAGCCTGGGGAGCCTTCTGGAGGTGAGACATCACCAAGAAGGAAGAGAAAAAGTCATCTCCAGGTTACAGCACCAGAAGTGTGACTAGATGGACATTGCAATGAAATTAAGAGAGATATGCTCCCAGCAAAACATATAAAAAAATAAAAGGTTCAGTGAGGAAATGTTCAAGAAAATAAATCCAAATAGAAATATAAGGCTGTTCCACCTTCGTGTCCATCCTCAAAACACACTTCAAAACAGCCTTGCTCTTCCGAAGGGAGGTAATAATGAGAAAACAACCACCTATGGACTTATGAATAGAACCTGCAAAGCAAATAGAGGAAAGGAATATAAGTAAAGAATATAAAGCACAAAGCCTAAGAGAAACTACTTAAAATTAATTATAAACATGACTTTAAAATTTTTTAAAGGACACATAACAAACATCCAGGTTTTCAAATAATAGGAGAAAGTAAGAAGCAAACCTTCCAAAAAGAAGATTAAAAAGAAAAGAAATAGAAGAAAGTAGAATTGCTTCCAGTTCTACATAACTATAGCTGAAAAACATTTTTCAATTTAAATTATTTGTAAATTATTCTAAGAACATACAGCAAATGAAAAAATGTTCATTTAAGAAAATCTACTAAATATTAGTAAGAACAGTGAGAATAAGCCATGATCTGTGACCTCCCTACCTACCCCAAGTTCAATGTGATAGAAGCTCCAGTGTAGCTCACAGTCAAAGGCTATCCTATCTCTCCACTAGGGCCAGCCTATCCTTTCTCATCTCCTCCCAGTCTCATAATGTGCAGACTATGAGCTGCAGGTAGGGTAACCTCTGCAACAAGCAGGACAGAGGCTCTGTGCCAGACACAGCAGGCTAAACACTGGGGCCTCAGTCACTCTCACTTCAGTCCACTCACAGTGTGGAGGTCCCAGACCAGGAGAAGCAAGCTGAAAAAAACAGAAGCTGCTGCTTCTACCTAGTGCCCTGCTGATAAATCAGGAATATCAGTCTAAGAAAAGACACTGTCCCCACCATCTGCTCTGAAGCAGTGACTCAGAGATTTTATTTTGTCCAGGAGAAAGGCATAAAAATTGAGATGTTCTAAGCTCCACCCAAAGACTCCATTTGAAACAGAGTTTGCGGAAGTTCAAGCCTAAGGGCACTCTTCGCAAACTGTGGAGATACTGGTAGTAAACAATTCAGGGAAGGCTGACAGCTCTGTAAGACAACAAACTAAACTGTAGGTCAGCTAGATTACCAGAGAAAGAGACAACTAAGAAGAGCCCTCTTGTGGTCAGAACAAACCTCAAAGACTGGCCTAAAACCTAAGCCTGCAAAGGGAGCCAAAATTAATTGGATGAGACTGTAGTGTAATTTATGCCCCAGGGCATTGTTAAAAGCACTACTGCAACCCCTAAGCAATTAGAGGGGCCTAACCCTGGGTGTGATAGCAATAGAGACAGATAGTTTAACAGACATCAGTGAGAGACACAGTTGAAAACAGCCCTGCAAAAACAACCTGTCATCAGAGGTGGCTGTGTGGTACCCAAGGCTTTGGCCTCTCTCTTCACACTGGAGTGGGGAAAACAGACTTCACTAAAATAGGCCAACCAAGTCACTAAACAAATAAATAAGCAAATAACAAACTCTGCAGTGAAGATCAATATCCAGAGTTGCTAAAATATATTATCTAAAATGTCCACTTTTTAACAACAACAAAAAAGAAACATGCAAAGAAATAGGAAAGTTTCTGTATGCACCCCATACATAGGGGTGAGGAGCAGACAGAAACTGCATGTAAAAGGGGACAGGTGCCTGACATGAAAAATACTTTAAAACAGTCACTATAAATGTATTTTTGAAAAAAGAAATAGAAATACATTACAATGTTGAAAACCATACTTGATGCAAGAAAAATTGAAATTAAAAAAAAAAACTATGGACATACAGGACAGCTTAATGAAATCACAAAATAAAAAGAATAAAGATTAAAAATAAGACAGTAGAAGGCAGACAAAAGGTCTATCACACATATAGTTGAATTATATGAGGAGAGAATAGAAAAAATAAGCAAAAATAGACAGAGATATAATAGAAGAAAACTTGCCTGAAATAAAGTAGGTGGGAATCTTCTGCTTAAAAACAGCAGATCATGTTCCAGGAAAAATTACAGCACCATTAATACCTGCTACAATTACTGGACTTCAAGAAAATGAAATGATCATATGAACATCACATTCTCTAAACCCAGTAAAAGAAAATTGTAGTTTAATAATGAAGGTATTAATCATAAAACCATTCAATTAAAATTTTTCTAAATAATTTCTAAATAATTTAGGATAAAGAGAACTTATAACTGAATTTCTAGGTAAAGGCATAAGGATAGACAATAATCAATGGAATGGAGATTCCAGAAATAAACCTATTCATCTATGGTCAATTGATTTTCTACAAGTATGCCGAAGACAATTATGGGGGGAAAGAATATTTTCTTCAACAAACAGTGCAAGTACAATTGGATACTCAAATGCGTAAGAACGAAGACCTTACTTTACAATATGTACAAAAACTAAAAATGTATCAAAGATGTATATAAAAGTTAAAATTAGGAAGTTCTTAGAAGCAAAAAAAGGGTCAATTTTCAAGGCTTTAGATTTGGCAATGGTTTCTTATACATGACACAAAAAGCACAGGCAAAAAAAAATAAGATAATGTGAACATCATCAACATTACAAACTTTTGTGCATCAAAAGACATTATCGGGAAAGTAAAAAGACACAGAATGAGAGAAAATATTTTAAAACAATATATATGATAAGCATCTAGTATCTAGAGAACAAAGAAGTCTGCAACTCAACAATAACAAAAATAGTCAAAGAACTTAATTTTAAAAATGACCAAAGGACTTGAATAGACATATCTCCAAAAAAGATAGAAAAATGGGGAAATAGCACATGAAAAGATATTCAACATTATTAGCAATGAGGAAAATGCAAATCAAACCCACAATTAGATATCACTTCACACATATTAAGATGATCAGAATAAAAAGACAATTAGTGAGGATGTGGGGAATTTGGAACCTTCATACATTTGTTAGTAAAAATGTAAAATGGCAAACCCACTGTAAAAAGAGTTTGATGGTTCCTCAACAAGTTAACACAGAATTATCATATGACTCCACAGTCCCACAGCAGTTCCATTTTATGTCCTCAACCTCAAAGAGACATTGGAAGTGTGGGCGGATGAGATATATGAATTTCATCCATCCTTAAGTAATCACTAAGCAGAGTACTTGATAATCTCTCATATGGTTTTTCCTCTTCCCTCATGCAGGTACTTCGATCTCAATATCTCAATCTCTCTCTCCCTCTCTCTCTCTCTCTCTCTCTCCCCCTCCCCCACACTCTCATTTTTTTAATTTGTTAAAAAAATCTAGGCTCTGAGCAATGTGTCAGAACTACATAATACCTAATTTAAGAAACTTATTCTATAAGGAACTTGTCTTCTTTCTCTTAATACTTTTCCTTACTCTCTTCATTGCTTGAATATAAAGGGAATATGAGCTCTGACTTTTGACTTGAATAGTACAATAAATCAATTTTCTGGTTTATGCATCAATGGCATAGAAGTGCAAAGAGAGAGGCTACTAAGGTCACATCTTAGCTGAATCAGAAAGTCCTTTTGCACCAATCCCACTTGCATGAGGTTTCTCTCCAGAGAGATCTTTTAATTCAACAAATACCTAGCTTGGTACAAAGATAGATCTGGATTTAGGCCAATTTAAATTATTTCACCCCCAAATTATCAAAATCTCAACCAAAATGTTGGTTTTGGTCAAACACAGAATGTTCACTTTTGCTGCCTCTGGGGAAAATGACCTAGTTTGTATTTGGGATAAAGCTGTGGAAAGACCTTGTGGCTTCTCTACTTTTACTTGTCAAAGGCTCCCTGACACTCACCATGCTCTACAATATCTCTCAGTTCTAACGCATTAGTTCTGAGACTTTACAAAGCCACATGTGGAAGACAGAAAACAACAGTCCAAGTCCCTGCTTTACTCTGCAGACTACACAAAATAAAACAGAATCATCTCAAAGGGCAGAAAAACCACATGAACTCAGACTGCGCATATGATCCAGTGCATCCCAGGCGACCTGAAACCAACAAGCATCATGCAACATTGGCTATTTATAAGACACTGTCAAAATAAAAAACAACCTAAAGCTCATGAAGAAAGCCGATGTGCCACCCCTGGTCCCAGCCCCACACTGCTCCACAATGTTCTCCTGACATTGTTTTGTGCTGAATGCACACAGCTCCTGGAGCTTTTCATCGGCTCTTAAATCCACTGCTGCTCAAGCATGAAATAGTTTGGGTTCCATTAAAAAAATAAATGTGCTAACAAGCTGTTAAACCACATTTTACAACAAAACGCATCAAACTGATGACTTAGCTTCAAAAATATGAACTAACCGGAATAATAAAGGCTTTGTAAAACTTGGATAAATGATGTGATTACCTCACAGTGAGGAAAATCTGTGGGGCACATCCATGTAATCAAAAAAATAAGTTCCTGGTCCTCAGAGGAGAATTCAAAATGCTCTGCCTCACCTCCCAACAGTCCTGAGCCCAAAAGGTTTGGACAGGAGGAAAAACAACACAGGTACAAAAAAAGCAGCGGGCAGGGGTAGGAGAAAGAAAGAAATTCAGTCAGTTCTTTGATTAACAAGACTTCTTGCTGGATTTAAGTACAAACAGCTGCCTGGACTCCAACAGCCAAGCCTAAATCTAAACACTCCACTGTTTACATAACCCAAACTTAATCAAGTGACCATATAATCCACCAATTTAAAGGATCCCTAAGAGTTTCAATGCAATGTTGCTTTTCTCACAGGCCAGTCCATCAACAAGCCGTTTAAAAAGGCCAGTTCCTTCAGCTCTGTCTCCAGTCTCGCAGCAGCATCTCCTGAGTGATCATACTGTTCAGGCAAGAATACTTAGATGATTTGGGATTATAAACCATTTCCTGTTAGTTTTCTGTTGGCATAATGCACAGTATTTGCTTAATAAATCAGATTGTATTTATTAAGTTTGGATTTGATAGGATTTAATATTACAGCAATATTGTTACTAATAAGAAATGAAGAAAATTTTGTAATTCTTCTATAGTATAGAAGAAGATGTACTTTGAGATAGACAGATAAAGGTAATTTTCATGAGGAAAGTTATGGGAAAAAAGAACTTTCATAAGGAAGACACTAGGAAAAAAAGGGAAACGCTCATGAACATTAAATGAGGTGAAAACATCAGAAGCCAAACCAGGCCAGTCATACATCATAAAGAGGGAAGCCAGCTGGGCCTCAATGTGGTAAAATCGATACAGAATGGCACGGGCCATGGCGAACTGGAGTTCACCTAAAGATGGTATACATAGCCTATGCCACCTAGATCCAACCTACTCTTAAATAAAATAACACCTGTATTGAGATATAATTCACATACCATGTAGTTCACACATTTAAAGTACAATTCAATGCTTTTTAGTATATTCACAGATATGTGCAACTACTATAATCACTTTTAGAATATTCCAAAAGAGACCTTGTACCTTCAGAATTACTCTCCATTTCCCTCTGACCCCTCTACCCCTGAGGAACTACTAATCCAATTTCTGTCTCTGTAGATTTGCCTATTCTAGACATTTCATACAAATGGAATCATATAATATGTGGTCTTTTGTGACTGGTTTCTTTCAATTTGCATAATGTTTTTAAGGAGTCCAACCCATTTTTACCACAAATGTGGGTCCAGTATGACCAAATCTTCCAAACTTTAAGAGAAGTTGTAAATTTGAATTCTTACACAAAACAGTGTTTAAATATTGGCCACTAATTAAAATTAAGCACAAACTGTATAGGCTTCCCCATAGTTCAGGTCAAACAGATCTACATGCCAGATTCACACATGGGCCACCATTTTCTTTCTTCTGGGGTTCTTGGGACAGAGATAGGGAAAAAGAAAGAGTGAGGCAAGATTAAAGAAAGCAAGAAAGGGGGATCAAACACACATAGGCAAGGAATGAAGACAGGAAGGTCTGGAGAGAGGAAATCAGAGATTTCCCATAGAGAGTAAATCTGAATCTGATCAGCAGCCCAGGAAGAAAGCTCAACAGACTCCTCAGCCTTCCATAGCCTCAGCCCAGGCTTCTCTGGCTCTGTCCTGGGAGCAGGCCATGTGGGAAATCAGACAGTGAGCTCACTCTGTCTGTCACACTCATAGGCCCTGAAAGAAGTAATGCAGATTGTCTCTAGAGAGAATTAAAAGGATCTACTGCCTTTAACAGGGTAATTAAGGTATCATTTGTATTTCCAGTCCTCACAACTTCCCTTTCTCCTCCTCTCCCAGAACACACACATACACAAACACACATGCATGCACACTCTCTTAAGGTTGGCCAGACCCTTGCTGCTCTCTTGCCTTCAGGGATGCTTAGGTTTATGTAGCAGCTGAAAAGGGAAGTTCTTTCAGATCATCTTTCCAATTATCCTTGTATTTACCTAATTGTCCTTCTAATGATCCTAAACTTGGAAGGTAATAACGCTAGATAGTCACTACACAGGGAAAAGGAGACAAAAGAGTCCCTAAACAAGGAAAAGAGCAAAGGAATGGAAGGGGAAAGACTTCCCCAGACTTGGAAAAGTGCTGGTCAGTGGACCCTAGAGCAGCCCATATCACTCACACACACAAAGAGCATCAATGGGATGACTTGGAGGAGAATGGCTGCCTATTTAGGAAGACTCAGGCTGATTGCTGGGGCTATCAATGTGAGTAAAGAATTTTATGTTTAAATTTATCACAGGAGAAGTGTGTCTTTCAAGCCACATAAGGGCTTAGCCAAATGAGGATATTGGCATGATATTTATAGGTGGAGTTGAGATGGCTCTTGGCTCTACTTCTGGATTAATAGTATTTCCTGGAAAGATGGTTATTTCAATAATACTATGATTGATTTGATGGAGATCTATTTTTCTAGGAATAGAAATCCCATATCCCAGGCCCACCAAATTCTATCCAATGTCAACACTAAGTTTTTCAGAAGACAACTTTAAGGGGGTAGACAGAATATCTGTGTATGTTTGGGGAAAGAAATAGTCACCAGAACCATATCTGAAGGCCTGTCACCTTCTATTCAATTACCAGAGAACAATGATTTTCTTTACTATTTTTCTTTACTGTGATTTAATCTCTTTAGGAATTTTCTCTTTCAGGTATGCACTGAGTTAATTGGCTAAAATTCCACTGCATTTAAAAAGTGTTTATTGTCTACTCATCATATGCCAGGATAAGGTCAAAGAAGGCATGAACTTTACACCCAGAAAAGTCATAGGCAAGAGCTGTGCACATTTCACTACAATTTGATTAGTGGATATCATTAACACCAGCCAAGTGCTAATAAGGTACATTATATTAGAAAGAACCCATGATATTATCCCCAAATTAAAATCTTACCAAGTAATTTATAAAATGTATTACACATACCATTTTTAATAAGGAAGGATTAGAATTAATATCATAGATAAGTTAAAGAATATACTGAACACTGACTAAACTTAAGTTCATATTGGGTTATAATGCAAAACTCAACAAATAAAAACAAAAACAGACATTGCAGAGGCCATAGCTTCTGAATGCAACAAGCTTTTTATTAAAGGTTTGAAATTCAAAAGCACTATCCTAAATAGTTATTGGCCAAAGAAGAAAATAAAAAATATAATGTGTAATATGATAAAAGTGGTAATTTAAAAGAGTGGAAAAATTAATATCAGTTAGTGGTTTGCAGCATTAACTGTTTGGAAACATAAATTTGTATTACTATCTTATTACATATACTAAGATTTATATCAGAGTGATTAAAATTTAAATGTAGGATTGATATGGTAAAAGAAATGAAGGAAGATATTACAGAATACTTACCTCATTACAAATTAGGAGAGATTTCTTCAAACAGAAAAGAAAAAGAAAGAAACCACTTAAAATAGATATTTTTACCTCCATCCCCCACAGATTATTTCAAAAATTCAAGAAGATGGAAGACTCCCAAACTCTTTATATGAAGCCAACATCATCCTAATCCCAAAACCAGATAAAGACATAACAGAGAAAGAAAACTTCAGGCCAAAATTGCTGATAAACATAGATGTTAAAATCCTCAACGAAATATTGGCAAACTGCATCCAGCAATATGTTAAAAAGGTCATACACCATGACCAAGTGGAATTCATCCCAGGGAAGCAAGGATGGTATAATATTCCCAAATTAATAGACATAATACACCACATAAACAAAACAAAAGACAAAAATCACATGATCATATCAATAGATACAGAAAAAGCACTTGATAAGGTACAGCACCCATTTATGATAAAAACACTCAGCAAAGTAGGAATAGAGGGAGCATTCCTCAACATAATAAAGGCCATATATGAGAGACCTACAGTCAACATCATACTCAATGGACAAAAACTTAGAGCTTTCCCACTAAGATCAGGAACAAGACAAGGATGCCCACTTTTACCACTCCTATTCAACATAGTGCTGGAAGTACTAGCCACAGCAATCAGACAAGAAAAAGAAATAAAAGGCATCTAAATTGGAAAGGAGGAAACAAAACTCTCATTGTTTGCAGATGACATGATAGTGTACCTAGAAAATTCTATAGACTTGCCCAAAAAGCTGCTCGACCTAATAAATGAATTTGGCAAAACAGCAGATACAAAGTCAATACTCAGAAATCAAAGGCATTTTTGTACACCAACAATGAAACATCAGAAACAGAAATCAGGAAAAAAATCCCATTTGATATAGCAACAAGAAAAATAAAGTACCTAGGAATAAACCTAACCAAGGAGGTAAAAGACCTGTATTCAGAAAACTATATAACACTAAAGAAACAAATTAAGGGAGACACAAACAAATGGAAGCATGTACCATGTTCATGGATTGGAAGAACTAACATCTTCAAAATGCCGTACTACCCAAAGCAATTTATAGATTCAATGCAAACCCTATTAAAGTACCCATGACATATTTCACAGATATAGAACAAACATTTCAGAAATGTATATGGAACCATAAACAACCCTGAATAGCTGCAGCAATTTTGAGAAAGAACAAAACAGGAAGGATCACAATAGCTGATATCAAACTGTATTACAAGGCCCCTATAATCAAAACAGCCTGCCACTGGCATAAAAACAGGCACATAGACCAATGGGACTGAACAGAGAGCCCAGAAATATACCCAAATATCTATGGTCAATTAATATTTGACAAAGGGGGAAGAAGCATAAAATGGAACAAAAATAGCCTCTTCAACAAATGGTGTTGGGAGATCTGGACAGCTACATGCAAAAAAATGAAACTCTATCACCAATTTACACCGTACACAAAAATAAATTCAACATGGATAAAAGACTTAAATATAAGTCATAACACCATAAAAGTCCTAAAGGAAAACATTGGCAGGAAAATCTCAGACATTCCATGCAGCAACATCTTCACAGATATGTCCCCTAAAGCAAGGGACATAAAGGAAAGAATAAACAAGTGGGACTTCATCAAATTAAAAGGCTTCTGCATGGCTAAAGAAAATGGCATTAAAATGAAAAGAGAGCCAACTGTATGGGAAAACATATTTGACAATGACACCTCAGACAAGGGCTCAATCTCCAAAATATATAAAGAATTCATACTACTCCGCTCCAGGAAGACACAAACCCCCCCAAAAAATGGGCAAAAGATGTGAACAGACACTTCTCCAAGGAGGATATACAGAGGGCCCAGAGACACATGAAAGATGCTCAGCATCACTAGCCATCACAGAGATGCAAATTAAAACCACAATGAGAAACCACCTCACACCAGTCAGAATAGCCAACATAAACAAATCAACAAACAAGTGTTGAAGAGGATGTGGAGAAAAGGGAACCTTCGTGCACTGTTAGTGGGAATGCAAACTGGTGCAGCCACTGTGGAAAACAGTATGGAATTTCCTCAGAAAACTAAAAATGGAACTGCCTTTTGACCCAGCAATTCTGCTGCTGGGATAATACCCTAAGAGCCCTGAAACACCAATCCAAAAGAACCTATGCACCCCAATGTTCATAGCAGCACAATTTACAATAGCCAAGTGCTAGAAACAACCTAAGTGCTCATCAGCAAATGAGTGGATCAAAAAACTATGGTACATTTACACAATGAAATTCTACACAGCAGAAAGAAAGAAAGAAGGAGCTCCTACCCTTCATGACAGCATGGATGGAACTGGAGAGCATTATGTAAAGTGAAATAAGCCAGGCGGTGAGGGACAACTATTATATGATCTCACCTTTAACTGGAACATAATCAACAAAAGAAAAAAGCAAACAAAATATAACCAGAGTCATTGAAAATAAGAACAATCTAACAATAGCCAGAGGGGAGGGGGAGAAGACAGAGGGGAGAAGGGTTTTCAGGAACTACTATAAAGGACACATGAATAAAACCAAGAAGGAGGGTGGAAGCAAGGGAGAGAGGTGGGTTTGGAGGGGGTGGGAGGGAGGGGTGGGCAGAAAATACAGACAACTGTAGTTGAACAATAACAAAATAATTTAAATTTTTAAATTTGAAAAATAGATATTTTTATTATATAAAGATGTAAATTTCCTGCATGTCATAAACAAAATTTTTTGAAAATATATTTGCAATATGAGAAAGAGTTAACATCCTTTGCATATGAAATACCATATAAACTTGCTAGAAAGAGATAAATGCCCCCCCACAAAAATTACATAAAAGATAGGCACAGCCATAAAGAGAAACACTGACAATCAACAACACAAGAAAAACATTAAAACTCACTAGTACTAGAATCAAATTCAAATCAAGACAAGGCGGTACTACATATCACCAAATTCTTCCCTGATGGTCTTTAGTTCTCTTGTTTGGCAAGCTTTGGCATAAAAGGTAAAAGTCAATGGCCTTGACAATGTGGTAAGTCAAATGGAAAACTCTGAGTGGAGTTGGGACTCCAAGAGGCAGCAACAATTCCCACAGATAGATCTTTGGGACTATTAAGATCATGATAAAAAAAAATCACAAAACACATGAAGAAAAAGAACATGATATTTCTTGGGTACCAAGAAACACATACACACAGTCTGAAGGATGTTGGAATTATCACAACATATAAAACACCCTTACAGAAATGTAAGGGTGTATCAAAATTATGACTGCAGTGAGTGGTCAGTTAAAGTTGAAAAGTAACAGAAGTTGTAAAAATAAAAAATATTTTCATTCAAATTAGAAAATCAATAAAACATTGAATAGAAAATAACTTAAAGCTACATCTAAAAAATTCACTAAGATATTATGGTGAGTGAAATAAGTCAGTTAGAGAAAGATAAATACCAAATGATTTCACTTATAATATGGAATCTAAAGAACAATATAAATGATCAAACAAAACAGAAATAGAATCATAGACACAGGGAATGGACTGATGGTTGCTAGTGGGGGCTGGAGGACTGGGTAGAAAAGGTAAAGGGATTAGGAAGTACAGACTGTTCCTTACAAAATAGATATAAAGTACAGTGTAGGAAACACAGTCAATGATACTATAATATATATGTATGGTACCAGGTGGGTACTGGAGATATCGGGGCAGGGGGGCATTTTGTAAAATATATGATTGTCTAACCACAATTCTGTACACCTGAAATTAATACAAAATAATATTAAATGTTAGCACTGCTAGGACACAGGGAACCTAGAATGAGAAAGTCTAACATACATTTGATCCAAAATCCAGAAAGACGTGACAGAACGACAGAAAAAGAGGTAATATTCAAGAAATGAAATTTGATGCATTTCCAAAATAAAAGACATGTGTTCTCAGATTCCTGAAGCTGAGGGTATCCCAAGAAGGATAATTAAGTGAAATACACACCTAGATCTAGTATAGTAAAATTGCAGGCCACTAAAATTAAAAAAAGACTTTAAAAGCAACTGGGGGTGGGTGGGGTGTACTGTGGTCAGGAAAATGAGGTCATCGAAGGAGAAACAATTACCCTCCTACCTTGTTTCTCAAAAGCAGCAGCAGAAACACAAAGCTTAAGACTTTTATCTTCAAACTCCTGAGACAAAATATCTACCAACTTAGAACTGCCTAAATACGCATTTTTCAAAAATGCCTCCACATGAAGAGTCACCTGACCCACACAGGACTGTGCAAGGCAAAGAATAAACTTTGTGTTAAGCAATTTAATTTGCAGGTGTTTCCTTACTGTGGTATGGCCTAGCCTATCTTAAGTGATACATAAAACATTTACTACCACACAACCTATTTTCTATGGAAGACAGAGGATGAACCCAGAAGAAAAGACTACAAAAAAAAAATACTAGGAAAACAAACATAATAATTCTTTCACAAATAGAAAGAATTTAAAGGTAACATTTAAAGAAGGAGGATGAGGAGGAAAACTGGTGGCAGTGGAATTTGTCTGCAATGCATAAAAATGAATTATAAAGTGATAAATAATGCTCATATTTGGGAGCAGAGGCAATGATCAGCATAGCATTGCATATAGAAATGTATCAAATAGTCTCTTTCCCTTCCCAGATGTACTCTTCACTCTTCTCCATCTTGCTGGGGGCCCAAGAGACTGATCTTTAAATATTACATCAAAGGCTCCCTTTCCCTCTGGTTTCTGGTCAAGTTCAAGAAATAAAAGACAACACTGGAGATTCAGGTTGGGGCATTTATTCTCCCAACTACCTCCTTGCCAGACTGAGTGGCCAACGGATCTGTCCCTTTATGGTAGGCCCAGCTCCGATCAGGCAGTCCTCTCCTGGATTCTCTGTGTTCTAGAACTACTCTTGCCCCTTGGCCTTCAGCCCCAAATATGATCACCTTCTACACTCTTGCCAGCCCAGAGGTACTCCATCAGCCCTTACTGAATTCCCTCATGCCTGTCCAAACCCAGACCATTTCTTCATTACACTCTCTCTCATTTACACCATTTAAGTATGCCATCTGCTTCTTGTTAGAACCCTAACTAATGCAACAATTGAGTGGTTCTCCACTGAGGCCTCAGGTGACATCTGGCAATGTCTGGAGACAGTTTTGATTAACAAAACTCGGTGCTATTGACATCCAGTGGGTAGAGACCATGGAAGCTGCTAAATATTGTATGATGGACAACAAAAATTATCCAGTCCCAAATGTTAACAGGGCTAAAAAATTGTGTAATGACCAAACATATGCCCAAGAAACAACACCAATTCATGATATATAAATGGCTTCTTCAACAAAGGATATTACAGACAGAGCATAAAGATTTGTTAATTTTTAAATAATTTTTTTTATTTTTCAGTTATAGCCAATGAGCAATATTATATTAGTTTCAAGTATACAACCCAATGATAGACACTTATATAACTTACAAAGTGATCGCCCTGGTAAATCTAGCACCTACCTGGCACCATACGTAGTGATTACATTATTGACTACATTCCCTGCACTGCAGTTTACATCCCCTGACTACCAGTCTGCGCTTCTCAATCCCTCCACCTTTTTCACCCATCTCCCCAACCCCCTCCCATCTGGCAACCATCAAACTGTTCTCTGTATCTGTGAAAGCTTAACCATTTTTATACAAGCAAGTGGATAAATTTCAGAGAGATTCAAAACATCATAGATTCAGCAGAAATGAGAATTCTAGGCATATTACCATTTCATCATAAAACTCGAATTTCAGTTTTAGTTATCTTATAATTACAGGCATATCCTACTTAATATGACTTAGCTATTTTTAAAAAACAAATATTTAAATGGTTGAAATATATGTTAATGTTAACTTGAAACCACCAAGCATAGTAAAACAGTAAAATGCTTATATGTAAATAATAAACTATCATGTTAAATGTAAGTGCTTAAAACATGGCTTCATAATCTCAAAGCAATTAATGAGGCTGTTAACAACTTGCGGTGAATGGAGCAGCATGGCCTCTCCTAGTTCAGCACCTCCATCATCATTGTTGCCGCACATGCACTTTCCCAATGCCAACTTCTGCTTCTGGCATTCTACCAATTGCACCTGGAGTATAATTCAAAACTATTCCTGTCCAATACGGTGTTAATGCTGTATTGAGCTTTTGGAGATGTAAATATTATTTTCCCCATAATCAGACACCTGAAAAATGTTGTATTGAGAGATTCGTATATCCTATGACATTCAGCTGTTAAAGACCAAGAAAGTGTTAACCAAGTAAATACTTTGTGGGCTACAATTTTTCACCTCCTAGTTCAGTATCCCATTATTAACTGAGGCAGTCACTTCTAGCAGACCTGAAGCAAGTGACACAAGGAACGCTTTTGAATAGTATTGAGCATCCTCACACTATAGAATTACAATCAGTTTGATAATATGCTTGGCATTTCTTGCAAGAAACAAGAGTCTGAGTACAACATGCTTCATCTTCAAGGGCCAGTGCACCCAAGCAACAACAAAGGGGACTGCCAGCAGGGCCTGCACAGGGAAACATGAACACTTGTGATTAATTCTCATTTTTCTCTTAATGAAGGTATTTCCCTTGCTTGTTGTCTATTTTTTATTAATCTTTGCATTTCAGAAATAATAATAGCTTCTAGGAGAAGAGGCCAAGGAGAAAAATATTACAAGAAAAGCAGAATCCATCTGTGGACATTTGATTAACTAAACAAAATTTCTGGACTGTTGACATACTGCAACCAAAGCACCAACCTTCAAAGGTTAGCACTAAATTTAGTGGATTATTTTTCTTTACTACCAGATCATGTCACAACATTTTCACAATAATCACATAATTTCATCCTCTTTTCACCTGTTATGATTAGTGCTGTATTCAGTTTTGATGATCTCCATTATGACTTTAATGCCCACATTCCCCTAATTAGGGGTTGAGTGGCCAGAGGTTACATTAGAAACTTTGATTCCTGTGGTTTACTAACTAATTCATCTCTGTCAATATACTCCTGCTTACACTTAACATGCAGCTTGCCAAAAGTAGGTCTAACTATCCCCCTTAGTCAACCCAAGGTGATTCACATCTGTTAGGTCAACTTCTCCTTCAACAAACGTCCTTTGTAGCTGAATATAATAAAAGTTGATCAAGAAAAAAATCAGTTCTTCTTCACATGATTGTTACCTGAGTGATGAT
The DNA here is from genome assembly GCA_004027475.1 of Anoura caudifer. Classification (NCBI taxonomy): domain Eukaryota; kingdom Metazoa; phylum Chordata; class Mammalia; order Chiroptera; family Phyllostomidae; genus Anoura; species Anoura caudifer. The sequence goes on from PVKU01004133.1 coordinate 91,550, forward strand.
TCTTAGCTTGTCTATATCCAATCACTACTCATTCATAGGTTTGAAATAAATTTAAAGAGTTGCTGACCAGTATTTTCAGCATTGCAAAAAAAAATAAAATAGTACAAAGTAGAACAGAATAGAAAACAGCAGATTGCATTCAAGGAGTAAGACAAACATTAACTCAAGAAACTTTTTTCAGTTATACATAGATATGCATGCATCTATATAAAATATATGTGTCTATAAAAATGCATTTCTTTATTTTGGACAATAATCACAGAAATTTTTTAAATCACTGATCTAAATCAGTTTTTACATTTTCTCCTATGCTATATTACAATAAATACTATGCTATCTGATACATTTCCCCACATTTTTAGCTGGCCACAGCTTCATCCAATGAACCACACACCCTGTTTCTGACACACACTGTCAGTGTCAACAACATGGTCTGGCACATACATGTGCTCAAAAAATACCAGAATTCACAATTGGTTGGTGGTTGCAAATCTTCCCAAGCAAAGATTTTGGGGAAATTCTTGACTTTGAAATGTTAGTGTTTTATTGACATGAAACATTTCCTGGCATTCCTAGTCTTGGATAAAAAGAAAATGCACTAATAGTAGTAAAACAGGGATTAACTAGTACCCAACTGGTTCTGGGCCCTCTCCCAGAATCTGCTTTATTATTTGTTTCATCAGAAGCAGGCAAGACATGAGGAAAAAAGCTCCTATTGAAATTTTAGTTTGGAAATATTTCATGGTTTTGGAATCCAGGAGTGATTAGAGACTCTGCGCCCAGCAATCCACCTCTACAACACCAGAAGGGTCATCATCTGCTGCTCAAAGGAACCATGCTGGGCACAGCAAGAGATTCTTACTCATCAGAGGAACATTTGTGTTTAACATACTCAACATTAAGACAAAAACGTCAATCAGCATACTCTATAAAGGTTCACAACAAAAAATATCAAAACACAAAGCATTGTCCACTTAACATTAGGTTAATCAAAAGATGGCATCCCTCTAGCGGCAACTGTTAGAAGTCAGTGTAGATCATATGTTTATGGAGCCCCTACCCTTGTGGCAGGCAAAAACTATTTGAGTGCTTCATATATCATTTATTTAATCTTTAAAAACTATAAAAATAGGCATTTTTATTCTCATAGTAAAGAATTGGAAAGTGAGTTTCAATGAGGTTAGGTAGCTGTCTAAGGTCAAACGCTTAATAATTGACATATCTTGGATTTAAATTTTCTCTCAAGACCATTTTCTTTAAACTATACTATGATACCCACAGATATAAGAAAACTGGCTGGTCCAAGCATTACTATCACAGAATTATAAGCTTGGCCATGCTGATATTATATTTTTCAAACATGACTTTTCACACATTAGTGCCTTGGTCCTGCTATTTCCTCTACCTTATTTCTGAATTTCCTCTATTCTACCCTCTCCTGTTATATTAGAATCAACCCTTATAGCAACTTTAATTAGGCAAATAAAATTAATTATATATGCCAAGATTTCCTTGATTACAAGCAATAAAAACCCCAACTCATGACAGCTTAAACATAAAGGCACCAATAGCCAGAAATTTCAGGGTCATGAGGACCTACTCTCTCCACCTGTGAGTCATCCTCTGTTATTTTCATTGACAAAAAGACTCTTTCCTCATCATGGCAATATGGAGGCCATTAATGCCAGGCTTCCACTCTCACAATTCCAAGTCCAGGAAAGTATTAAAAGAATGTCTCCCAGAAATTTAAACTAAATCTTTAACCTGATTTTCATAGGCATGAGCTGCTCTCTGAAACAATGACTGCAGTGAACAGGACACAGTGCTGATTGGTCGGGCCAGGGTTAAGGATCTGACTTTGGAATCAAGGGTAAAGAGGAAAATATGGGCACTATTCTCCCCAAAAAAGTCTCAAGAAAGATAGATATTCCCAATGATCACTGGGCACCTCTGCCATTTGTTGATATCTCAAAGACAGTCCTTACTTTATTACATTGTAGTTTTATATGTTTGTCTCTCCTCCATCAGCTTGAATTATAATTTTACTTTGATATATAAAATAGTCATTGGAAAGGATGTTTCCTCAGGTCAATTTACTAGCATTCAAACTTAATTTAATTAATGTATTCTGTCATGGTCAATAAATTTCAGTAATTAGTTCTATTTAGAAACTCTGAGGTCCTATATCAATAATAATAGTCATAGCAGTAATTATTTTTATTGAAGCTAGTATATTCAGCAGTTATTATATTCCAGATACAATGCTAAGTGTTTTGCACATACTTTCTTTTTTAATCTTCACAACAACCTGTGAGATAAGTATGACCATTTTCCCCAACATACAAATGGGGTAACAGACTTTAAATTTTAACATACTCACCCAAGGCCACTGCATGAGTATGTGGTCAAGTCAAATTCTAACTTAAGTTTGAGTCCAGGGAGCCATTCTGTTAACTAGCATGTAAACTCCCTCATTCCTTTGATACTATAATCAATTAAATCTAAATAGTTCCTTCTCAACAATTTCCAAATACCCCATAAGCATCATGCTATTAATTTCATGAAGTCTATGAAGATTTATGTTCTTCAACTTGTGAATGGTGATGCTGAGGCTTTCAGGAAGAGAGAACTTAATATTGCCCTAATAGACTTCATCGGCATGAAATCCCATTTTTCTGTCTCCCATGTCTGTCATCTTCACTAAAACATTAAACCCACAATGTTTATATATTTATATGTTTAATGGAGATATTATATATACACTATTATGGAGAGCAAAATACTAATGTGTTAAAGTGTATCTATATACTAACTTTGAAAAAGTTTGGATTTGCAGGCTATCTAGAAAGTGTTTCCTGCTGTGAAGGTCTCCCTCATTGCTTTAAAAAACCAATGCTAGTAATACAAAAATGATTTAATTAAAACAAGCACATTGTACAAGAAAAGTAAATCTAGGATCAATAGGTTGAGGTTTTCCTACAGTACTTCAAAGATCCCTGGTAATTACCAAATGTTTCAGTAGCAACAGAAGCTAGGTAAACAAAGGATAGAAGTGTACCTTACTCTCAAAATAACCTGAATAATTATGACTCAGAAAAGAGTCATGCTACAGACTTTAAGAAATTGGCACAATGTGCTCTTGTGGCTGAGAAGGCTGCCGTATCCTGAGCATCCTCAGAAAGAGCATTGGAAATAGCATAAAACTTAATCCACCCCATCTATGGAAACATGGTTTACCCACACCTGGAGACATGACAAGCATTTGGTCATTATAGCTCAAGAAAACTGAGAACTGGCATGCAGAGAAGAACTGTTAAATTGAGCAAGGAACCTCTTTATGAGAACAGACAAAGAAATAACATTCTTCAGTTTGGAAAGACAAAGACTTTTTAAAAGAACATAGCAAAGAGTCTAACAACACAATGTGTTTGGCTAGCAAAAATACAGGGTTCATCCTCAACATTTTAAAAAGTCAAATTTAAGAGTAATAGAGAAAATTTTCTCTGTAATTAATACACATATCAAGTTCATTATCCCAAAAGATGCCACAGGTCACAAGAAAAATAGCAATTTCAAAAGGTCACTACGTTGATAACGCCATGAGTTTAGTCAGAAGGCTAAGAAGAAATTAATTTGTGGGTGGTAGGTTTACGATATGTTACTAAAGAGCAGAGATTGTTAGCCTGTGTCTTTAGCTCTAACATTGAAATGAAAAGCAACCATGAAATTGCTTCCATAAGACCATCTTTTTTACTATTGATAAAAATTGAAAACTGTACTCTTAGGTTAAAAACTAAATTGACTATAATTGGCAAACCCTAAGACTCTTATCAGGGTCTCTATAAGGACTTAAGTTCCCTTCCCTTATCAGTAAGATCTGTCTCTAAACTCAGTTAGCTTTAGGTGATTTCCTTCCAACTATTGTTCAGCAGTGTATGGATAAAGCCCAAATCTCCTTGTAGTATAGAAGGCCTACTAAAAGGCCCTCTGACTAGTTAATTATTAGAATGACCCATGATTAGCAGTGTTGTCCCATCTCTCGTTGGAAGTATGAGAATGGTAACAAGTATATTCACAGTCCTTCTACAATATCATAATCCCGAAAGAAAACTCATAAAAGAGACCAAGTATATCACATTCTTGATGGCCCAGTTAATCCAAGTGTCATTATGTCTTGGGCTTATGGGCTAGTGCTTCTTTTCATGGCCCAGACAAAGGTAGGAGGGAAAATCTTGAAGGCAGATCCAAAGATCAGTCTATATTTGTCTTCCTCTGTCACCTGAAATGTTATTGTGCCAAGGGACATTTGATGGTTTGATGTAAGGAAGATCAGAAGTAAAGCCACCCAGAAGTTGTGGAAGGGAAAAAATCACAGAGAAGCTGCAATAAAGGAACAATCTCAGACAGAGGAAGATCAGAATGGACTTTTATATAAAAGCATGAATCTTTTTAACTTTGCACACTGTTTTATTTTAACTGAGTCCCTGAGTCTTTTGAAGATCACCTGCTGGCAATTTCAGAAAATAGTGCTTATTGGAACTAAAAGTTTATTTCCAAACATTCCTCAATAAAATAAACTCCAGTTTTCAGGGCTCAGTGTTAGCTACTGCTATTAAACAGAAGAAACAAGCCTGTTGTAAGGAAAAATCATGTGTTTGGCTAATGTCTACATGTTCTTTTCAATATGCTGTGCTTAAAATGACATCTCCAGAGGTGGACTTGTTTGTTTGTAAAATTGTTGTTTTAATTTGGACATTACTTCTAAAGTTTCCAGGGAAAAAGCCCAAAGGGTAGCTTTCCCCTTAAATATGTGTTTCATTCCTTGAACATTTACTACTACTAGCCCTGGAATCCAGTTCCTCTGTTATTTGGGGGGATGGTTGGCTGTTTCCCAAGAAGGCAGTTTGATGATTTCAGGACACCAAGTACCCAGAATGGTTCTACTGGGTAATTCAGTAAGTGCCAGACATTCTCCCTCAAGGCTATTAAATGTGAACCTTACCTTCTAATATAAATGGACAAAAGCTATTTTAACAGCAGACCCTTAATAGTGAAAATTGTAGCCACACGAATGGAAGAGACTGACAATCCAATAACCAATCATGTTTAGTTTTGAAACAAGTTCCATATTTATTTCAAGTAAATTGGCCTTTCTGATTATGATTGCTTGAGAACAGGGCCATGAAGGTATAGAAAGTAAAAGATCTCAGGAGGATTCCAGGCAATGAAACCAGATTCCAATCCACTAATTGTGCTGTTAGGAGAAGGGAGCACAAATACATTCCCAGATATTTTAATCCTTGCACAGCTATTATTTCCAGTGTTTTTGTCCATTAACATACCAAAAAGGAGTCTGCTAAGGAATGATACTGGCTAATTAGACTTCACTGTCTTTCCATTTGTTAACCTACTCTTCAAAGAAATGATATTACTAGTAAAAAGTATTTTAAAAATTTTACAAAAAGGAAATGATGCTTCTGAAGAGTGACAGGCCCACCCAAAGAAAGTCAAGGCAGCCATTTGCCCTAATGGAGCTCCAGGATCTTGAAATAATCTCACCTGCAAAATTCAAAATTTACTCTGAAATTTTTGCCACAGTTTCCTTAAGACTCTTGGGTAAATTATACCACACTTCAAATTAAAAGATAAGGAATTTAAAATGCAAATAATTTATTTGTTTAACCTTCATTTCTCCTTCACTTCAAAGTAGCAGCTAATATTTGTCTTTACTTCATGAAACAATTCTGTGAGGCAAGAATTATTCATAATTTTAAGAATATATATGAAGAAACTGGGGGTAAAAGACATGAAATAACTTGTCCAGGGTCACACAGCTAATTAGGGGCAGGTCTAGGATTTGATTCCATCATTATGCTCATCGTTGGAAGGAGAATCCTTGTCAATAAAAACATTGGTATGAAGAACATCCCCAGAATTTTAGGGTTCCTTTAGAAAAATGATGGTTTATCCAAAGTCAGTCACATTTGAGTGCTCTTGACAATAAACAATATTTCAAAATTTTCTCAGGCAGTGAGCTGAGTGCTATGTACTTTACTTGGACTTGAGAACTTTAAGGGATTGTGAAAATTATCAAGCCTGAACACTACCTTTTTATATTACAACATTTAAAACTTAAGACATCAAATTGCTGGCTAATGGCCACAAATTCAGTTAGTTGTAGAAGTGAGACTAGAACTTAAACTCCTGAAACCTAGAATAGTGCTTCTTCTATGATACAATTCTGAGAGGTAAAAGACAAGCCTTTGCCCTGAAGGAACTTACAGTCTAACTGGGAAGACAGAATGCAAAACCTCAAAATGATAAATAATGGCACAAAATTTAAATTCCAAAAAAGATAGCAGGGCAAGTCACCCCAAGAATACATTATGATTAAATAAGGGTTACATTTCAGGAATTAGAATTTAATGTAGGCTAGAAAGTCATCCTGAAGAAAAAATTAAACTTGGCCATGTGGGAAGTCATTGGTGGAAAACATGTGGGGAACTACTTACCTGGTGGGAATTGTATATTACAAGTGAAAGTATAGCAGCAAGAAGACTAAGATACAGTGGGGATCCAAGTAGGGCTACTTTGAGTCTCCTATACTTGATAATTGCATGTGTCACTGTGATTTGCTTGGGTTTCTATAGGCTCAATCCACCCATAAACTCTAAATCATTACAGTAGCTGATACATTCTGGGAGTTCTACAATATCTCAGATGATGGACAGAAGGAAGGAAGGGAAGGAGGGAGGGAAATTGTAATTAGAATTACAAATTGAATAACACCAGAAAAGAAGGAAATCATACCCTTGGGATTAAAATAAATAAATAAATAAAGGACTTCACTCATTCATGGCTCATATCCAAAGTTAAGTTATCAACAGTCCAAAAAAAGCATAGCTAGAGCCTATCAGCACAGTACTAACAGCCTACTTATCAGTCCACTGACATTGTCTAGTAATAGTAAATTGCTTCAGATTATGGAGGGCATTCACCAGCTAAAAGGCTCTTTCCAATTTGAAGTAGGGGAGAGGTGTTTAAGAGAAAGAAGGAAGGAGTTTAACAATATGTGTTAATGAGGGATTTTTCAAACATCCATACACACTTTGTGATAAAAATGCTTCTAAGCTAGGGTCATTTCCTGTACAGACAATGTAGATTTTCTTAGACCCATAACGAATGCTGCCTGGCTGAATATCAAAGCTAATTTAAGGCTACTTCCCCTCAGCAAGTGAGGGCCAAGCTGATCAGGGAACCAGTTGATCAGGAATAATGGAAGGCTGAGTCTACACAGTGGTGCATGATTAACTATTTGAAAGTGTCCTCTCAAAGTGCTAGTAGTATAGCTCTTCCTCCACACTCAATGCAAATGCAATCCAGTGGTAGATTCTTAATGTTAAACTATGCTGAAAAGACAGTTTGGTGCCAAGAGATGCTGAAAAGTTGATGGAGTTTGGTATTAAATGATTGTTTTTATTTTACATGGGAACACCAAAATAATCACCTTCTTTTTAACAGGAATACGGGGTTAGAATTCTTCAATTCAAATACTGATGGTTTTAATATCCATGTTATTCTAGCTAAAGTAGGGATGGGACAGAGAGGGCTCCTCTGAGAGTTGGTTAAATACATATTGGGGGAAGCAACACTTAGTTATTCAATCTGTGTGCAGAAACATTCAGGTTGGAAGCCAGACAAAGACTTTTAAGTCCTCGTACCTATGACCTGTAGTCTAGTGGCGACATGCAGTTTTGTCCAAGTCCTTCTAAATGGAGGCCATCAGTAGCTCAGGGGACCAGAAAGGAAAGTGAGAACACAGACGGCAAATGTTGAGCAAGTCCATACAATCATAAAGTGGAAAGTGGACCAATCAGAAGCAATGAGAATAATTGTACATGAAGATAACTGCACTCTTTTCTTAGAAGTGAATTTATGGACTCCAGATTGATAAAGAATTCCAGATAGTGACCCTAAATCCAGCAATGAACTGAAAACTTGAGAGGATTTGCTGAAGACTTTTTTTTTTAATGAAACTGCTTTCATAACAAAATTCTTAAAAGGGTGTGTGGGGAGGAGTAATTTATTTTAGGAGGATAGTGACTTTTATCCACAAATAAACATTTTGGTTTGTTTCTTTGATAGGGGCCAGGGATGTGTGTTGCATGGGTGGCATTTCTCTAAAGAAATACTGAACAGCCAGTTGAGAACTCTAAGGTAGAAACAGCCAGTGCTGTATGAAAAAAATAATAAATGTGGCCTTAGTTGAAGAATATTCATGTAACCTGTGCACAGAGACCTCCCAAACTTACTGGCTGGTGGTTCTTTGCCCCAGGAACTCCCTCCTCCCTCAATTCAGTTGACATTCCTCTTTTATGCACAGAACTTACTCTATCTTTAAAACTGGATGAAGTCACCAACCTCTGGCTCAGGAAACAAAAGCTTTTTCAGCTATAAACACTTTCCCTCCTCTCACATGCCCTTAGAGGGGAATTATTAAATGTGTGATTCTTTTGGTCTCTTCTTTGCACAAGGATTTAACCTGAGTACCTGCTGTGGATAGCATGTGGTCTGTGAGGTCTCAGGGAGGAGACAAGGGCATGAGGCATAAGCAGTCCACAGGTGACAAATCTCTAAATGAGGCTGCTTAGTTAGAATAAGTTCTTGTGTACATACATCATTATAATACCTTAGCTTCTCTCTTCCTGGGGCAATTTCCACACAGCCATACCCATCACCAGAGGAGTCCCATGCCAGCTTCATGCATGGAACAAAAACCCCATAAAGATTTTTAATTCAACAAGAAAAACAACTTCAGAAAAGTTTGCAGCAAATTCCACCAGGTATCCAAGAGATTAGTTTAAAAGTTTTCCATTTTTAGATTCTATATCAAAGCAGAGAGCTGTTTGTCTGCTTTAGTATGACTTCTTCATAGGTCTTTGACTATCAAGAGCAGCTCCTGAGCATCTACTAAATTTCCAGGTTAATTTTCCAGGTTCATGCTGGTCTAAAAAGCTGGGTAATAAATGCACTGTTCCAGGGAGGAAGGCAAAGGCAGAGAGTTGGAAGGGGGAGATCACTACATCTTTATCTTTTCAGTTTTTTTAAATTTTAAGTGATTTCAAATTTATGGAAAAATTGCAAAAATAGGTTTATATATCTTTTACCCTGATACAGAATTATTGATATTTTGCTGCAATTGCTTTATAATTCTCTCAACAAGCGCACTCAATGTTTTTCTGAACCATTTAACAGTAAGTTAAGACATCATGAATCTTCACCCTTAGTTTAGAAAAAAATTACAATGTGTAACATTGACATAATATCATGTAATCCCCAATATATATTCAAATTTTATTAATTAACCCAATAATGCTCTTTATAGCAATCTCCTTAATGCTCTTTATTGCCCCCTTACAGAATCCAGTCCAGGATCACCTATGACAATTAGCTGTAATGTCATTTTAGTCTCTTTTAAGAAACTAAAGTGGAAAAGTTCCTCAGTCTTTCTTTGCCTACATCATATTACCATTTTGGATGAATAGAGGACTATGATTTTATAGCTTGTCTTTTGTTTCAGTTGATCTGTTTCCTAGGATTAGGTCAGTTTATGAAAATTTGGCAAGAATACAACACAAATGATGTCACCTTATCATTAGATCCCATCAAGATACAGCTAATATAAGTTTGTTCCATTGCTGGTGATGCCAGCTTTGATCAGGTAGCTACCATGATGCCCACCAACTTTTCTCACTGGTAAGTAACTATGTTTTTTTTGTAGTTAATATGTAAAATCTAGGGAGATAATTTGAGTATATAAATGTCCTCTTCTCATCAAACTTTCACCTTTTTTTAAAGCACCATTGAAGAGTCTTACAACTTTGTGAATGTCAAACACCTTCATCCTAAAGAAGGGAAAGCTCTTCCTCACAACAGAATGCCAACTAGCAAATTCACTTTTAAATATTAGGGTTAGCAAACAACCTGGCATCAGCTTCAGTAGCTAACCTGTTCTTCCAGGATTTTTTGGCTGGCCTATTATTTTTCTAAAATCATAATTAGACCTTTTGTTGAGGATTCCCTAGGGTATAGCAGATTTCTTTCATACAGCAGAGTTGAGCTACAGCAGGGACACCAATATATTTATGTATCTACCTATTTATTTTTTAATCTTTTTTCCTGTTGTTCAATTACAGTTGTCCTACATTTTTCCTCATTGCTCTCCCCACCCCACCTACCCTCCACCTCCCTCAGTCAATCCCCATCCCATTGTCTGTGCCCATGGGTCCTCTATACATGTTCCTTGACTTGCCCCTTCCCCCTCTTTATTCTATATGCTGGGCTTTTTGTTGCTTTACAAATATTAACCATTTTAAGACATTATAACCCAATGAAGTAGGGACTATTATTATTCCCACTGTACAGCTGAGGAATGGAGGCAGTGGACTTGAGAAATGTGCTCAACTTCAAGCAGCTTATGAGACGAATGTATTGGACCAGAGCTGACTGGCTCTTAAAATGTGTACTCTTAAACCATTCCAAAATGCTACCTCAGCACAGATGTACAAATTCTTTCCTCTCCAATTCTAAGATGCATTAACTTTATATCAATATAAAGAAACTACCTATTTTCAACAGCAAACAGGTAGTTTAGCATTTTTTTAACTAAATAAAACCAAATGATGTTGTTGCTAGTGTTCCCCGAAAAGGGAAGGGTCATAAAGACAGAGCCAACCCAGATAATCCAGTTAGGGGGTGGTGATAAAGACTGATAATGGAGTGGGGTCAGGAAGTTAAAGGCATATTTTCCTGGAGATTTGGGGAGAAATAACTTTCCATATGGTCTCGAAGCACCAGAAGTAGAGAGAGACTGAGTTTCTTAGGAAGTCCATCAGTGTGCCAAGGCCCGGGAAAGAAACAATACCAATTTGGGCAGCTTGTCTTCAGAGACAGAGATGTTCCTGAGGATCATGAGAATGCAGTCAGAGAACACGATGATGGAGAAGGGTGAGCTTTGCGATGTAAGGCAAGAATGTCAGTGAGAGCACCAGTGTGCTGACTGGGTCACCAGTAACCTGCTCCTCAATCTTGTCAGCCACAAGTGACTGCCAGGGGCAGTTGAGATTCCAACAATTTTGCTAATAGGAACTCAGGGAGAAATTAAATCTCTCTTAGCCTATGAGCAGAGATATTAATGTACATCTTCCCATTGCCTTTCTCCAAGCAACATAACAGCTATTATAACCAAATCAAACAGGGTATATTCATTCAGAGCAAGTGGTTTAAAATGTTGCAGGTCACAGGTCTGCAAAGTGTGCTCTGTGGTCCCATTAAGCACTGTAATTTTGGAGGCTTAGAAGAGCAAAGATCCATCACTACTTCAACCACTCTAGCTCAGCTTCCAATTGTTTTATACGCAGGGCTTCTCTGGAGACTTTTATTTGAAGAAAAGAGCACAGAGTGGGACTTATAAAAAACACTGTAAGCAACTGAAATATCATCATGATGATTGCATTAGTACCATATTATTTTTTTAAAAAAAGCAAAAAGCACACAGAAGAATCTGAGAGCATTCTCTGTTCTAGTTATTAGTGGCCTCTCCCAAGGTAAGAGATGACAAATAATATGGGCTTCCACCATATGCATCCAACTCTCCAGATTGTAAACATGTGGTGTGGGAGATACAGTAATGTTCACCAAATTGTCCACATGCTCCCTGATACTCTCCAGCACCCTTGCAGTTGAGAAGAGCCATGAAACTAGATGCCATCATGGCCTGTGGATATGAGAGTTGTATCACTTGAGGGGAAATGAAAGTAAGAGCTGGTAAGAGTTCTCTGTGCTTTCTTAATATGCTCCACAATCTTGGAACCCAAAGAGAAGCAGCCAAGGCCATTCAGTCACTATGTGGAAGACAGCCACCTTAGAACAAGAAATACATTTGTTCTATTAAGATACTGTCATGTGGACTTTGTTATTGCAATCCCACTGATCCTATCCTGATAATAAAACTGAAAAATACATTGATTTGGGCCAGAAAGAAGCATTCTATTCAAATTACCATATACATGTGCCTAAAGCAATGGTTCTCAACCAGTGGGGGGTGAATTTGTCTCTCCCCCACCCACCCCCAAGGGACATTTAGCAATGTCTGTAGACATTTTTATTTGTCACAACTAGGAGTAAGAGAGCATTTCTTCTTGTGTTTAGTGGGTAGAGGTGAGAAATGCTGCCAAAGATCCTACAATGTACAGGTCAGTATCCACACAAAGGATTATCTGACCCAAAATGTCAATGGTGCCTAGGTTGAGAAATCCTGGTCTAAACAATAGGACTATCATTTTTATTTTATGCAGGAAATTATTCACTTGCTACACAAACCAACCACCAAAAAGATACACATATGACTATTATGTTTTAAAGGCTAACCAAAAATCATATATTTAAGGTGTTTTTAAAATTTTCCCAATATGGCAGATTTTTATGTTTTAAAAATTGACTATGCTGCTTTTTTCTCCATTTTCATAAAGCAATGAAACATAAAACAGCAGTTTAAATAGACTCATATTGTATACATAGCATGTCTTCTTTCTTTTCATAGATTCAATAGTTCTTGTTCAAGAGATTTCTTAATCCAATCCCTATATATTTTAGAAAAATAAACTATTGCAGTGTGTCTAAACCACAACTATAAACTAGGTTTCTCATTTGTCATCTCACTGTTCTTTCCACTACATCACACTGTTCTCCTTCATTTAAAAAAAAAATGTGAGGTAGAGGTCTGAGAAAAGTAAACAGCTGTTCAAACCATAGGTAAGGTTGGAAGGGTGGTGGAGCATCATGTTCTAGAATGATGCATAGTTTCCAGGTGAGAGTGTTTGGTTTCGACAGGGAGGGCAGAATAGGAAAGGTAGAAAGAAAGCCTCCACAGTGAGCTCACCGACACAGCATGTCCCCATTCAACCACTGCTCCACAGACCCATTTGACCATGTCTGTCTGCATCATCCTGTTTCCCAGGTAAGCATATAGATGTGCAAGGTAGAACTGAACAGGTTGGCAGGAGCTGTGAGAAATTTCAAAAAGTAATTGAATGAAGGCTGGGTTCAGAATTAGAATATCACCTACCAGATCTGACTCTATCTCTGTGCCCTTGATTAAGCCACCATAAGCCTACATCTTCTCACTTCAAAATGAAGAGCATGAATTAAATAACAATAATTACATTACCAATAATAAAACAGTATCTACTATTGTTGCTTGCTTTCTATAAGCCAGGAACAGTGCCAGATGTATTTCATTACATTCTCAAGACCAATATGGGCATTATCACCCACCTTTACAGATGAAGAAACTAGGACTCAGGTTAAACAACATGAAAAACATGATTAATAACCAGGGTTTGAATCAAAATTTACTTGACCGTGAAGCCAACATCCTTAATGATTTTACTTGCTGCCCGCATCCACCAGTTCTCCATCCCCTCATCTTGAGGATCGCTCCCCAAATGGTTTAAGTCTCTGTGAATGATTTGTAGGCTCTCTATCAATTGGAAAAATAAGCTGGAGTCCTTCAGCTGGGATTACCAGCTCAGACATTTTCATTACTCATCCACAAACCCCAAGGGTGAAACAGGTTGTGCATAAACTTCAGTGGGTTTGATTCTTGTGCTGTCTAAAATACGAAATGCAAATAAAAGATTTAGAAGCCAGAAGCCCACAGAATCCAAACCTGAAGTTTTGCAGGATATCAAGGTAAGCTGGAAATATACAGAATAACTAAATTACCAAAATTTGTTTATGAGATGGTCTTTGTTTGCAGGCATAGCCAATAGGGTTTGTTTCCTATTGTGCTATATGTGTGTATTCTGTGTCTTTAAAAATAAAGAAAATGACAGCTCAGCACAAAAAATAAAATAGATGTTACCTCTTGAATATACACTCTTTGCCAAATAGCAAGAGTCACCCTATATCATGACATTTAAAGATTTCATTTATTTATTTATTTTTAGAGAGAAGGGAAGGGAGGGGAAAAGAGCAGGAGAGAAACATCAATGTGTGGTTGCCTCTCATGTGCCCCCTACTGGAGATCTGGCCCACAACCCAGGCATGTGCCTTGACTGGGAATAGAACTGGTGACCCTTTACTTTGCAGGCCTGTGCTCAATCCACTCAGCTATACCAGCCAGGGCTACGACATTTAAAAAGATGTTCAAAAGAAAATTCAATTTCTTTTACCTTTACCTTCTATATATTAGGGTACTCCTCTATGGACATGGGATAGGGAGGAGGTGCCATGGGTTACCTTTCCCCTAATCATCTTTTGTCCCAATGTTCTTTTGCTGTATTTTCAAACCTTCTCATCTCATAGCCTCTGGCTAACATTCACTTCTCTCCATTTTGTGTTAACACAAATGTAATCCACTTAATTTCCTTAAAATGTCACTCATATAAGGCAGGATTTATGCAGAATTGTATGAAAGGCTGAGGACGATGGATAGAAAAGTGGGAAATAGAACAGAAAACATCTTAACATTAGTATAAGGCAACAGTGTTTTTAAAAATACATAAGCCAGAACCACATCTTATAACTGGATGTGTTTGTCCTTTGGGCCTCAGTCCCCCTAACTACCGTACATTTTCCTCACTTTCATGAGCCCTGCCCCCTACCCTCTCAGGCTGCCTGGAACTATAAAAATTACTTCTATTATATGGTGCAGTTTTGTTCTTTGAGCCTCAATCTAATTTATCTTTAGCAAACCTGAGGTCATGAACTTTGTTTAGAAGGGTCAAGGTTATAAAATAGGTCACAGACCAGGTTGGCACACCCCAGCAAATCACCTTCCTTGGGAAAAGTTGGGCTTCTTGACTGGAAGATGTTTGTGGTTAAAGTGACAGATGTTACTACAAAGCCCTCCAGAGATAAGTGTGACAGAGGGGCTATGTGAGAAACCAGGCAGACTCTCACTGCTTGGGAAGTTCCCTGTTTCCATCTGATGCTTTCAGCACTTCCTAGGTGTTCAAATGCCATAAAGCATTTCTCAGCATTATACTCTTGGGGGAGGGATTTAAGTTCAACAAGCAAAAGCAACCCAATAATGAGAACATGCAAGGTCTATACCAAACGCAAACTGGATCCACTTTCAAAATTAAGCAGAAAGTGTACTTTTTGCTTTTCACTTATTGAACCATATTATAATTAGAGGTATATGAGAAGCAAAGTAACATAAATAAATATTTTTTAAAAAATCATTAAAATTATTTTATTCTGAACTATGGTGAATTGCAAAGTAGATACATATACCACACACATACACACACATGCATGCACACATACACGCACACACACACAAATGCAATCCGTTTCTGAGTCAGGAAAATCTGTTTCGGGAGAGAGCTGTTAGGTTGGGATAAATGATCATGTGCACTATATCCTTTCCTCCATCCTACTTTTGATGACTTACTTTGCCATCTTACTTTTGTCATCTTATTCTCTGAGTAAAAATAGTGTGGAAAAGAAGCTAGATTTCTGATGAGAAGCCAAACCTTTCAGAGGGGTGGAAAAGAAGAGACCCTGAGAGGCACCAGATTACCTGGGGCAGCTCCCTAAGAGGTGCTCTCTGTAACTCTCCTTTTAGCCAGTTTCTGACACATCAGCTCACTGATAAGCAGAGGGGAAGCCAGCCAATTTTCTCTTTACCCAAGTTAGTGACTGTGAGCCACTCATTATTTACAGCAGTTCTCTTGAGACCTGAGAGCTGACCTCATGCTTGTAATCTGTTGAGAGGGTCCCGACCTCATCTTGCTCTCCATTCCAGCCTGGTTTTCCCAGTGATAACTAACTGCAACTTAGATAACGCTTTTCCTTCTCTAATCTACCTTCTTTCCCCAACCCCCAAACTATCTAGCTTCTTTCTATTAGTTAGAGATCCCAGCCAGGTACTAGTGTAAATGGCCCTCATGACCATTCACTAGGTGTTTTAAGAACCAAGAGCAAGAACCCACCCTCTCTTTCTGTTCTTGTTTCAAGCAAACACAATCTAATGTGTGTAGAGTCTTCTAATTGTGACAAGGGACTTGGACCCTAGGCCAAAGTCTGCCACTTATTTGCCATGCAGCTGAGACTTGGTCACATAACTTGTTTAGGCTTTGAATTCTTAATCTTAAAAGTAACAGAGTAGAAAGACCTAGAAAGGGCTAACCGGGGTCACAGCTTATAAGAGTATCTACATCTGTCACTTAACTACCTCCGAAGTGAGTTCCATTCTTTATCATGGGCAGTGGGAAGGACCTAGATAGTCTCAAGACTAAATTAGAATAAACAACTATGATTTACCAGAAAACTCCACTACACTCTCAAACCCCTCACTCATGGACAACTGGGTAGACTGTTGAACTGCTAATATAAAGTCCAAGTGTTTACTGATTCTCTGATCTTACTCACACTGTGAATCACTGAACCATGCTCTACTTGTGCTCGGGAGTTTGGCAAAGAATGGCAGAGCAAGGAAGGATGTTTTTTCCTCTGTGCCCCAGGACTCTGAATCATCAGGTGTCTTTCCAGGCCCATCTGTCTCCTAAAAATGGCTGTGCTCTCTAGTTTATGAAGCCCTGTTATTTGGAGCATTTTAATATAATTGGTCCAATTACCAGACCCATCTGAAAAATTTAGGATAAACTGGGTTATGTTGCAGCAACAAAAAACAAAGAAAACTCAGTGACCTAAAATACCAAAGGTTTAATTTATTGTTCATAGTACTTGTCCATCAAAGGTCAGCTGGGGGCTATGTTTAGCACTGTCCTCATGCTGGGAACCAAGCTGACAAAAGAACCTCTTTTTGAAATATTACTGGTGATTATGGAAAATGGAGAGAGTGTGATGAATTATGCACTGACTCTTAAAGCTTTTCTTCTGTTCACATCCTTACCTAAAACAAATCATATGACTACACATGAAATCAAGACCTGGAAGGAAAATGAGAAACATTTACAAATAGCACTAGGGTTGACTTCAGGAATTTTTTTGTTTCATCATACTCAGGATCCCTGATCTCCTGGTGACAAATCCATGTATACAGTGCCTCTGTATGTTCATGTTACTCAGCTGAAAAGGCCTAGGAGGTCACCCATATTCATGCATATTTCTCCATAGTCCTCAGTAGACCTAACAACTGCACGTCCTGACAAAGGAACAAGGGTGGAGAAAGCTAAAGGATTACTCTTGAGTTCCTAAAAAGCTACACCTGGAAACAGCTTAAGGACAATAAAGCTGACAAAGTTGCTTTAACTAAGAGGAACAATCACAAAAAAACAAAACTCTATACTGCCTTCAAAAATCAAGTTTCTAGAAGCCTATGGTCAAAGATGAAGGCTTTCACTTATTAAAAATACACCAGCTCTACCCAGGTGGCTCAGATGGTTAAGCATCATCCCTTACACCAAAGGTTGTGGGTTAGATCCCCAGTCAGGGCACCTACCTAGGTTGCAGGTTTGATCCCCAGTACAGGAGGCAACTGATCCATGTTTCTCTGTCATATCAATGTCTGTCTGTCTGTGTGTCTGTCTTTCTCTAAAATCAAAAACATTCCCTCAAGTGAAGAATAAGAACAAACAATAAAATACACTAACTGGTTCTACTTTTATTCTTTACTAGTGTGTACATTTTGGATTTTATTTACTAAACTATAAACATAGTTACAAGTAAGCAGGAAGGGATGTAACATAAATAAATAAGACAAAAATAAGGGGGAATATTTTATTCTGAAGCAAAGCAAATTAAGAAATAAATACATTCTCTAATCAAATGCAATTTTAGTAGCAGGACTGTACAAGAGTTCTAGTTGCTTCACATGATGGGTGCCACTTGACACTGTCATTATTTTACATTTTGGTCATTTAGTTTTACTTGAATTTCCCTTGCTAAAAAAAAAATCAGTAATTATTTGTTGAATGAACTAAACCAGAACAGAGTAGAAGATTACTGAAGGATGAATGGGCTGTCAAAGTCTTCTCAAAGGTAGGGGATGACATTTTGAATTTGAGACTGAGTTGTTTTCAGATTGTACTTAGAGCAGAGCAATTCTTTCTGGTATTTGTGCTGAAACTTTGCCTAATCCAAAAACAGATGCAGAGCACTGGGGAATGTGTGATTGACCTAAGTCCCACATATAGACTCCTAGGAAGGGCCTGATTCCTGCCACCATCATGAAAACATAGAAAGCTGGTAAGAAACATAGAAAGGCAGTGTCAGCAGCCAAAATAAGAACTGATGGTAGCAGCATTTCCTTTTTGCCTCTCTCACCCCTGGTCTTCCTCTCTACCAAGTCACAGCTAAGCAGGACAGGCAGGTCCAACAGGGGACCAGAGCTTATTTAAGAATCCTAGGCTATAAAAAGATCATGGCATTCAAATGTGACTAAAATTATGCAGTGAAAAGAGCTTTCATAAATCAATAGCACAGAATCTTCTATTGCCAGAGTAGTAGCAATAGAATAGTGGAAAGAATAGTATTGAAGAAAGTTCCCTAACAAAACTGATATTCAGTTTTTCTATGATTGATAGGTATGGATATTAAAACAATGACTGAAATGTATGTAGATATTTTATTACCATGCATATTCAGGGCACAGCACATTAAGAGTGGGTATCATTTAGAAAATTTTTATTTAGATATAATTCATATGTAGCATTTATTAGTTTCAGGTAGATTCAATATATATATGTACTGATATGGGTCATTTTATAGATATTCTAATGATTGCCTGTTTACTTCCACTGTAAATGACTCTCAAAATTTGCAGAATTTGGGTAATTTGAAGAAAGAATTCCCTTATTATGCAAATTTCAAATATCCCCTAAGAAGTTTTTTTAATTTGTAATTTTGAGTGACAACATAAAAAAGAACCCACATCTTTATAAGCTTAATATAGAGGAAGGTTACTCCTCCTCATTTTGAAACAAATAAAAAGTTGTCATTCTCTTGAGTTCAGGCTTTGGGGAATTTTTTAAGCATGTTCTTTCTGTCTACAATAAATTGAAACAACATTTAATCATTTCCAGAACCAAGATTAGTTCACCTTGCAGTTGAATGACAAAGAACACTCTGAGATGGATCT
Source organism: Anoura caudifer (assembly GCA_004027475.1). Lineage (NCBI taxonomy): Eukaryota > Metazoa > Chordata > Mammalia > Chiroptera > Phyllostomidae > Anoura > Anoura caudifer. The sequence goes on from PVKU01004133.1 coordinate 110,661, forward strand.
AACCAACTCACCTAAAAATCAATTATTCAAGGAAAATGAGTTTGTATTAGAGGGCTAATAAATGAGCAAGAATTTTTCATTTTTAAAGTAATCTATCGCAAATATTGACACAGACATAACTACAGCTATGGCTACAAATACATTGCTGTTTCATTAAAATAAAGAAATGTCAACTGAAAAATCTATGTACCAATTAAAAATGTATTGTATTTATGAAAGAAGTATCTAATAACAATATATATTTAATGTAAAATAACTACCAAATGAGACCTTATTTTAGTTAAAAAATCCTTTAAAAATCAACAAGCAAAAATTTAAATGTTACAAAAATTAATTCACAAACAAAAATAAAATTTAATTTTTATGACCTTCATCAATTGATTCCTCTGGGTAAGTTCTAAAATATTTTAGTGGTTTCACATTTTCCAACGTTGCTCACTATAGTAATAATAGTTGGTGTACCAGATGCCCCATCATTTCGTGATTCACAAATGTAAGGTAATAGACAAATATTAAAGTCAACTAAAACTTAAATGGGTAATAATGGTGAGAGAGGAAGGCAGAGGTTAGAAGGGGAAAATAAGTCCTTGAGAAGGTCAGGTGCCTCTGCCCAGATCCAGGATTGCCTCCCAGAGGGCAGAGAAAGGCCAAGTGGTCCTTCAAACACTCTTTAAAGTGCCACTTTCTAGGGTGACCCATTGATCCAAAGGGCAAGGCACTGCTGAGCATTATCTGCCAAGATGCCCTCCTCAATGAGCTGTGTGTCAGGAAACATCATCAGGCAGTTTCTAAACTAGTCCTTAATCACCATTCCCTTGAACTCTGAGGCCCAAGCAATCTACATCATTGAACAATGTTAACCTTCACCATAAGATACGAAACAAATAAAACAATGTCTTTTAAGACATCTCAACTCATCTTGGGTCAGTGAGTTAATGGCCTCTGGAAATGGGAATGCATAGATGAGGAATGCTGGTGAATTCTCTTGGTTTTGACCCTGATGGCTGCCCAAACAATGTTTTAGTATTTAGGAAAATTTAGGATCCAGACATTCCGATTAAAGAGCTGATGATCACTAGAGGCAGACAGAGACAAAAGCAGAGAAGAAACAGGATGAAATGCACACAGTGACAGTCAAGCTATTGGTATTAGCAAGGAAAGTGAGTCAAACTTTCCTTCGCCATCTTGTAGAGTATGGAGAAATAAAGAGCAGCTTTCATGGTAAGAACCAAGAGACTGTAGGAACAATGAAACAGATACCTTCTTAGTGATTGGCTTAGCGCCTCATAAAAGGCAATGATTGGTTACACTTAAGCTATTTTCAATTATCTTAAATGAGCTACAACACCAGTGAGTTTCTGGGACTGATAACTATAATAAGGAAGGAAAAGGTTGGAAGTAAATAGAAAGCTAGGTCTCGCCAATGTTCTTTCTGAGATATGAAAGTAGGTGCTGGAAGGATTTTGTTTTGTGTATAGATATGGGAATCCAGACAAGAGGCTGGGAACAGCCAGGAATAGAAGTTTCAGGTGCAAGTGAATAAAGGGGATCTTGTGAATACAGCTTGAGTGACATCTATTGTAATACCGTTCAGAACCTCTTCTAGGGATTCAAGTAAATAATTTGTTATTGGGGTTGTATTAAGCTACAAACACATTTGGAATGCCATCTTGATCACTTTCTAACAAGATTACCTTGGGTTATTCTTCTAGCCTTTCTAAGCTTCCCTTTCATTATCTGTATGTTGAAGAAATAATAGGGTCATCTCCATGGGGCTTTTCTAAGGATTATGTGTGATAATATGTTAGAAGTTTAGCATATGTGGTTCTTTCAATTATTCCTAATTCTTCACCCTTTTCTGTATCCACATCTTTTCCTATATCACTTGGCAACTCCTTCTACCAAAGGTAGAGTTTATTTCCCTTTACCACTGATGTTGACTTGGTCATGCGATTTATTAGACCCATGGGATGTGAGTAGAAGTTTCCAGCATATGCCTTCAAAGAAATCTCCTGTGGGAGCTTCCAACCTGTGCCATAAGAAGAATATGCCCTCAAGTGACTGTTGCCTCTTTGGTCTTGGGCCTCAGAATGAACACACATGGAACACACCTGAGTCAAATCTGCATAACTTTGAGTGTGTGAATATATGCTCATTTTATGCCATTGAATTTGGGGTGTATTTGTTGACCAATAATAGGTGACTGATACAACACAGTCCTGTGGTATGGCCTGGGAATCTGAATTTCCTGGATTATGCACAATTAGAATTTGTGAGTCACTACAATATCCATACCATTCTAAAGCCATACCACTTTTAACTTGAAATTTAACTTTAAATGGTGCCCATTCACTGCTGGCTGACTTTTCAGGAAAATGATCTTTTCTTTGAAAGAGTTTTCAAAGTTCTTCTCCTAGGCTTTTACTCAAAGATTATTATACCCCCTCTTTCCCCTCTGGTTCTAAATAGACTTCACTTCTTTTCCCTCACCTAGAATCCCCTGTATCATTCAAAACATTTCTTCACAAGCCTGACTTTACTGCTGCAGTCCACATTGATTGCCCCTTTCTCTGCACACCTGCTGCTCTTGTCATCAGTACTGTATAGTGAAGGCTAACTCCATCATGATTTGTTGAGTTTCTTTTCTCCTTCAGGCTAAACTGACAACTCCTCCAGGCAAGAACTGTCTCTCCTACTTCTGTGTCTCCCATGATGTCTAACATTAAGAAAGATACACAGTAAAGGCTTTCGCATCGTGTCAATAGACATTACTCTATTGACTTCCTGGATTTTTAAAAGCTAGCTCTGATGAAATTGGATGTTTCATTTGCAAGAAAAGTTAAGATTTATTCCTTGAAACAACAGAACTTTATTCCAGTTTTGAGATTTATTCCATCTCAAAACAGCAGAGCAGCACCTTATCCTTTCTGTTAAGGTGTTCTGACACCTACTTTTGTGTTCTTATTTGGGGGCATGGTCTGTGCTCACAGACTATGCTCACAGAAATGTGTTAATTGTACCCAACTTGGAAAAAGGCTTCTGTTTGAAAAGTCCGGCATACCCCAAATGAATCTGTCCCACCCCCATTTTTTTCTTTTCTTTGAAAAAATGTAGAGTTGTATGATCCTTAGTGAGGTTTCAACCTGCAATTCCAGGGAGCAGTGATGGTTCATGGCTTGACCCACAGCTTAAAATGCATGGAAATAAGTAAGCTGAAAGACATGGAGCTGATTCTGATTCATAATCAACTTTTATGTTCTTTATAGCTATCTTTCTTTGAATAAGATGGACAACTTTAAGAAAAATGCCATTCAGTCATCATCTAATTTGCTAACAATAATTTTTGAGATTGCTTGGGAATAAATATTGACCCAGAACAGAATATGCCTCCTGTCTAATGTTGTGACTAACCTAAATGTTTTAAATCTGTCATTTCTTACATCTTATTGAATTTACATTAATAACCTCTTACAAGAATATTGAGCTATTAGGCAATATCTTCTAAAGCTAAACATATATGTCCACCCTACAATGCAGCCCTTTTTAAACCCCTGGATCTATGGAACACAAACGGTTATATATATCCACCAAAAGACTTGTATAAGAATTCTCCCTGAAACTTCAAACTGCAAACAATCCACTATCTATCAACAATACAATGAATAAATAAATTATAGCATAGTCAAAATATTACACAACAAAGAAAAAGAATGACCCTCTACTATAAAAATTCATAAAGCTATAAGCTATAAATAGATGTAGTATGTCATATATATTTCAATTTTTATAAAAGATGAAATTTCAGCTGCAATTAGGGGGAAAATATTTTAAATGCCAATATTCACTACTTTCCAAGTTTAGTTTGTCAAACATTCAGGTTTCAGCATAGCATGATATTAGGCAGATATAACTACTCAATTAAGGGTTAACTGAACATCATGATGCATGGTGTCTAGTACATGTTTCAGTTACTTACATACCTAGGCCAGGAGTGTACAAAGATATATATCAACAGGCTGTTTGGTCCTCTGACTGGCTAAATATCCATCACTGATTATGCCAACCCATCTCCAGATTGACGAGATAGTGTTAATGCTGCAGCAAGGGAAACAGAAACAAAGGCAGGTGCTGATGCTGCCTTAACAATGAGGGCCTATTCTCTACCATGCACCTGAGAACACCAGTGAACTTGGTCATTGTTCAGCAGCAGAAACCTCAGGGTTTCTCTCATCCTTAGCTCTTTGTCACTTGACCACATTATTGCCTTACCAGGTGATCCTGCCCTGTTTCTCTTGACAAGAGATTCCTCCAAACCCATAAACTGCGTCATCATGATTGACCAACCAGAGGTCATCCTTCCTCACCACCCACCCTTTTATCCCAAGCTGTTAGCTCTTATTGTTCATTTTTTAAAAAGAATGGAAGAGAAGGAAAGACAGCAATCCAAGTCCAGTAACAGGCAACACAAAAGTTCATTTGTGAAGGATAAAGATTAATAGGACAAATAGCTACAGGGGGTTGGGGAAAGCCTGTCTAATTCAAAGAACCAACAGGAAAAGTTGAGTGCAGACAAATTGCTTGCTCCAAAGGGAATACTATGTGGGAGGGTATGGAAATAACTATGTTTTGGGAGCCTGTTTTACTTTCTGTGGTTTTTCACCAATATGAGATGCAAGAACAGCCAGAGTGACAGAATAATACACCTAGATAAAACAGCTGAATTGTTTCCTCCAGACGCTGGAAGTTTAGCTTTTGGTTAACTATGTATGGTGAAGCCTCAAGCTACCAGACTTGATAGTCGTCCTTTTCAAATTGTTTTTCATGTTGTTCCTTTAATTTAGATGAGAAAAAAATAAAATCTTTTTTACAGGTTACACAGACATTTTCCTTAACTGTAACTTGAGTCCTAGAATTTTATGAGTTCTCCAAGAGATAGTTTAGAAGCACCCTAAGATTCTCACTAAGGTTTTCTAGATTCATGCTTTGGAGAAGTGCTTAGTAACTAGGGTTAAAATAAGAAAGGTTTGCTAATTAATCTTTAGTTAACTGTAACATCTTCATTGACACAACTTTCTGAATAATAAAAAAGAGATGATTACTTTCACTCTTTTGTTGTTTTGGCTAAAATACCAAATGAGCAAAATTAGAGACAAAAGTAAGCAACACATGAAATGAGAATATGGTCAGATAATTTTTTCAAACTAGTTTAGGAAAGAAAAGCCTTCCAAAGTTAAATCTTCTTATTTTATTCCTACAGACAACCTATTTTCATAGAGCATCATGGATATGCTTCCTAGCATAGTTAAAACAATATATTTTTCTAATCAAGAGGGAGAAGAATATTTTATCATTTCTGATTCCAGTTAGAGTTACCCTTTGGCCCTCTCAGAAAGTAATTTTAAAGCTTTGGTAGAAGTTAGAATAACTGGAAGTCCCCAATTAAACATATAAACTCCAACATTCTCATCTCAATAATCTGAATAAGCAGGTATGGGGTGGGCCTTGGAAACTGCATTTCTGTGAAACATTCCAGGTCATTCTGATGCAGGAAGCACACAGATTACACTGAGATTCCATAACTTGGTCTCACATTCCAACGGTGCTGAACTGCTAAGTCTTAGTCCCAACCTCATTGATTTTAACAACTCCAAAGTTAAAATGGAAGTTTGAAAACTGCAAGACACAAACCTTTTCCCATTGGTACCAGCACTAAGCTAAGGGAAGTTCCAGAGCACAAATAGGCACATGCTCATCTTGTCATGAGAAGGTCACTCCCATAAATCACCTACCACCCTACCTGCTGACTGGAGTCAATGCCAATGTTACCCCAGCTCCCCTTTAGTAACCATCTAATTGAGAACATGTGAGTAATTTAACTGCATGGGGACAGTGAAAGGCTTGAAGAATTATCCAAAAAAGCTAGGAATCTATTTTATTTCAATGCAGTTTGCCTCCAGATTAGAAACATCCCACAATACCCACATGTTTAACAGAAGAAGCAAATGTGAGAAAACACCATAATTTTATTCAGAACATTCTCTCTTCTCACCAAAAATGAGTTTCCACAATTCCCCTTAGCTTTGTACTGAAGAAAGTCCAATTGCACAGCAAGTGCTCTTGAGACAGAAACTTGAAACTATGGTCCAGGGAAAATTCTCGTTTCAGCAGAAGCCTTATCCAGGTATCAATTAATATAGTGGTTTTAGGGGGTTACTTTTCTGCAGCTCTCCTACTTGTCCTGTGCAAATTGTTCCAACAGCCTTCCCCAGTGAAAGGACTTCAGAAACAAGAGCTGTCTTCACTGGAGGAAGAGTGAAGTGTTGATAAGCTGGCCCACAGGACACAAAAGCCCACTGACAGATGGGAAGGAAAAAAGGAAAGTGCTGAGAAGATTAGACACAAAAGGATTTTATAAGCAGTAAAGGCAATGAGTCCTTCTGTAAAGAGGCCACTGCATATTAATAGGACACAAACAATGTGACAGGTAAACAAATGCCCAGAACACATTTGGGCAAATAGGGGAAATCATGGCCATGAACAGCCAGATACAAGCACTGCCAGCACATCTGTTGGGCCTCTGGAAGGTCAGATTTGAAAGGCCTACGAGGGTTATGCCGATTTCAACATACACTCTTATCCTCAGGATCTGGAAGGCAATTATAAAGTCATCTTTCATGAGCAGGCTATCCCACAAACATTGCTCAGCTGCTATTACACCTGACAGTTGGGCCAACTTCTGGTTCAAAAATAGCCCATTTGTCAGTTTCCTCTAGTCCCTGCTATTGTAAAAGAGGCAGAATTAGAAAGCATTGCTGGGATGACAGCTGAATCACTTTGAAATTATGGCATCGGTTTGTCAGAGAAAAAAGGGGACTCTGGGCCCCAGTGGCCAGGAAAGGATAGTGGGTTGTGCTAAAAGAAATGCCTACTTCGGTAAAAGCTGTCTGCGGAATTCCCTGAAATGAATCGCACATGGGAGCTATACAAATACTTCAGAGATCTTTTAGGTTCATAGCCCCATACTCTTGTCCCATTTTGCCAGGCCTCTGTCTCTCTTCTCTTATACTCTATTTAAATAGAGTGATGGAAAACAAATAAACAAAGCAGGAATTTGCACCAGGGCCCTCAGGAAAAGCACAATAGCTATTGACAAGTACTCAAGGAGCTTTCACATGGCCAGTCATAAGCACACCATGTGTCTTTACTAGCAACTGACTCAACAGCCTCTGAATCATTCCCCATAAAGAAAACTCAGATGTACCTTTTTCTCCTTGAGACTAGGAGAGCCCAGCCCGAAAATGCATAGCTAACCAAACACAAACAGCAGCAACTGCAAGGAGCTTCAAATCTTTAAAAGAACTCTTCATAATGTCTGTGTTTCCTAATATAGATATGGAGGAGTCTTTCAGTCAAGCCTTTGTGTCTGGAACATGCTCACTGTGGACACTTGAAGACTTACACAATAAAGACAGCAGGATGATGAATCAATGATGAGAAAACAATGCAGTGGTAAAAGCCATCATGCAAAAATCATGTCAGTGTAATCATCATAGAGGCTCAGGAAAAATGCACTTTATTGATTGGTTCAGAATTTATATACAGTTGACCCTTGAATAATGTGGAGGTTAGGGGCCATCACCCTCTGCACAGTTAAAAATCACTATGTAACTTTTGACTCCCCCAGAAAGTTAACTTCAGTCATCCCTCAGTATCTGGACACCCCACAGAAAACAAAATCTGTCAGTGTTCAAGTCCTTTATATAAAATGGCATGGATCAACTTCCGACCAAGATGGAGGCATAGGTAGACACACTGTGCCTCCTCCCACAACCAAAATAGGACAATAAAAATTTAGAAACAAAAAAACAACCAGTACTGACAGAAAATTGAACTGTATGGAAGTCCAACAATCAAGGGGTTAAAGCAGACACATTCTTCCAGACCAGGAGGAGGGGCTGAGTCAGGCAGCTGGGTGGAGAGGGGTCTCAGCAAAAAAAGCGGTAGCTGGAGGACCCAGCAAGGTGGCAGATGGTGGAAGGGTGCTGTGCGCAAGGTGGCTGGCAAACCAGGTGGTCCCACATTCACACGCAAATAAACCAGGCAAAACTGGGGGACCAGACAGACTGCGCAACCCAGGGCTCCAGCCCGGGGAAATAAAGCTTCAAAACAGCAATTGAAAACACTTGTGGGGGTTGAGGTGCAGGGAGAAGACTCCCAGCCTCACAGAGAGTTTGTTGGAGAGGCCCCCAGGGTCCTAGAATGTACACAAGCCCACTCACCCAGGAATCAGCACCAGAAGGGCCCAGTTTGCTTGGGGGAAGCAGCAGAAGTGACTGAAATCCAACAGAGAGCAGAGCAAGCACCACTGTTCCCTCTTGGACCCCTGCCCCATATACAGAATCACAACCCAGTGACTGGGTTGCCCCACCTGAGTGAACACCTAAGGCTCCGTCCCTCACTACATAACAGGCGCATCAAGACGAAAAGAAAAGAAAAAAAAAATGGCCCAAATGAAAGAACAGACCAAAGCTCCAGAAAAAATACAACTAAGGGACAAAGAGATAGCCAACCTATCAGATGCACAATGCAAAGCACTGGTGATCAGGATGCTTACAGAATTGGTTGAATTTGGTTGCAAATTAGATGAAAAAATGAAGACTACACTAAGTGAAATAAAGGAAAATGTACGGGGAAGCAATAGTGATGGGAAGGAAACTGGGACTCACATCAATGGAGTGAACCAGAAGGAAGAAAGAAACAAGCAAACAAAAGAATGAAGAAACAAGAATTAAAAAAAAAAATGAGGAGAGGCTTAGGAACCTCCAGGGCATCTTTAAATGTCCCAACATCCGAATTATAGGGGTACCAGAAGGGGAAGAGGAAGAGCAAAAAGTGGAAAACTTATTTGAACAAATAATAAAGGAGAACTTCCCCAATTTGGCAAAGGAAATAGACTTCCAGGAAGTCCAGGAAGCTCAGACAATCCCAAAGAAGTTGGACCCAAGGAGGAATACACCAAGGCACATCATAATTACATTAGCCAAGATTAAAATGAAGGAGAGAATTCTAGAAGCAGCAAGAGATAAGGAGACAGTCACCTACAAAGGAGTTCCTACCAGACAGTCAGCTGATTTCTCAAAAGAGACCTTACAGGCAAGAAGGGGCTGGAAAGAAGTATTCCAAGTCATGAAAGGCAAGGACCTATATCCAAGATTGCTTTATCCAGCAAAGCTGTCATTTAGAATGGAAGGGCAGATAAAGTGCTTCTCAGATAAGGTCAAGTTAAAGGAGTTCATCATCACCAAGCCCTTGTTATATGAAATGTTAAAGGGGCTTATTTAAGGAAAAGAAGATAAAAATATGAACAGTAAAATGACAGCAAACTCACAGATACTAACAACCACACCTAAAAGAAAAACAAACTAAGCCAACAAGAACAGGAACAGAACCACAGAAATGGAGATCACATGGAGGGTTAGCAACAGGGGAGTGGGAGGAGGAGAGAGGGGGAAAAGGTACAGAAAATAAGTAGCATAGATGGTAGGTAGAAAATAGGCAAGTGGAGGATCAGAATAGTTTGGGAAATGTAAAAGCTAAAGAACTTATGACACATGGACATGAACTAAAGGGGGGAAGGTGGGTGGGAGAGGCTGTGCAGGGTAGAGGGGAGTGAAGGGGAAAATGGGACAACTGTAATAGCATAATCAATAAAACATATTTAAAAAATAAAAATAAAAAAAGAGAATCAACCAAAAATAATGGCATGGATCAATGCACATAGTCAGCCCTTCACATCCATGGATTCCCAACTGCACATCAAAAATACTGTTGTTGATGTGCTATTAGCTGAATCTGTGGATGTGAAACCTGGAGATATGGAGGGCAGACTGTAAATTTATTGAAAAAATCTGTGTATAAGTGTATCTGCACAATTCAAACCCATATTGTTCAAGGGTTAACCATGCATATTCTCTCTATACATATGTCCTATCTCATTCAGAGAATAGTACCAGCTTCCTCTGATGTAATTAAGTGTGGAAATGGATCTCTCCATCTTAAATACCTGTTTGAATATATATATATATAAAATAACCTATATATATGGTGTAAAGGTTTATGAACACATGAAATATATTTTAATTACATGTGATATACTATGTGTATGCCTGTATTAGTTTGAACCATATGAAACTGCCCTTTTTTACATTAAAAATGTTTTCATTGAATATCAATTTCAAATAGATCAATCCAATACATATGTATGATGGCCATTAAGCCACTGTTGTTTCATCTCCAAGCCCACCTTCTGAATACTGATTTGGATGTAAGGGCTGGGACTCTGCAGACCATACTGCTGTCTACTCTCTGCTCGACTATACAGTAAGGGGTGCTAGTGGGAGACTGAAAGTTATACCTCCTCCAATTGGTTTGTTGTTCCAATGAGCACCATCCCCCACCCCTCAGCCTTGCTTCTTCATCTGGCACTGGCTTTTGAGTCCAGTCTCCAATCCTGTAGTTTTATATATTTATTTTTGCTCCACCACCCGAGAAGTATTCTCATTACATCCCCTCAGATCCAGCTATGCAGGGTCCCTCCTCCAAGCTTCTGATAACTCCAGATCCTTCTTAGCCTAAGTAGTAGCTACTTACAATATCTGTTACTTCTTCTTTAGCAAATTTTAGTCTTCCAATATCTGTTCAACAAATTCCATTTATTAAATTTTCTCTGTTAAAATAACTGAAATGGTTTCTGCTTTCCTGACTGGATCTTGACAGATTCAGTATGTATATGCATTTTAAATGTCTAATTTATGTATATATTTTTATTTTATATAAATGGAGAGAAACACAGGGACATAGCAAAATAGAAAAGCCTAAAATATCAATGATGCCATACACATTTTATCATATTCAGACAATACTAGCTATTAGAATTATGTATTTTTTCAAAACTAACCTCCCTCCAAGCCCACAAAAAATGCATCCAAGTGGCAAGAAAACTATGTGTAGCCTTTATACCAACACTGTTTAAAAATCATTAGGTTGTCAACCTGCCAAACCAGAAAGACTCTGAAGACAAATAATAAAAAAATGATGAGTCCATTTTCTTGTCTATGGGTCATTTGAAAAAGTGGTTTTGATAGCTAATTCATTCTGATATTCCACACATATTTTTAAAAATCTGCCCAGTGTTGACTCATACAGCTTTCTAAGATGCCCACTCTGATTAATGAGACTGTTTCCTTCAACATTATGCTCTTCTGGGTCATCTGCCCCTCCCTTGGTCATGGGGAAGAGAGACTAACTTTAACATGATGGTCCACATAGGCTCTCACTCCTCATGACTGTTACCAAGGGCCACAAATTTCAATGCAGGGAGGCCTCTGGTGTAGTCAACCTTACTGTTCCTAATATTAACACACAGACTCAGTAAGAAATAGCATTTTTTAAAAGGCCCCCCAAAAGTACATGGTTTCCACTTAGCCACTACTGACCTTTGATCCATTTCAAAAGAAATATTTCATATTATATATATTACATTGGGTAGAGGGCAATTTTCTAATCAAGATTTTTTTTTTGCCATTTCCTTGTAAGTTCACATGCTCATAACAAGCATGGTGCTTCATATCATATACAAGTATCTGCTCCATGCACAACTGGTCTTCCTTCAGTAACTAAGACTTTCATATACTCACAAGGATGCAAGCACACACACTCACACAGTACACGTTATAGCCTCCCAAACATGCTAACCAATTCTGAAGTATTAAATAGGCTCAAGTGTTTTTAAAATTAACACATAAAAATTCCCCATGCCAAAATCATCTACTAATGTTGGGAGTCATCAGCAGTGCACAAATATTTGAGCAAGTTGGTTATCTCACCATCCTCAACTGCAGTGAGCCAAGTAGCAAAGCAGTCTGCCCAGCATATCAAAGGCACATCTAGAATTCGATTCTATGCCCTGTGGACTTCTCAATGACATCTTTAGCAGATGCCTTCTGCCCACCCTAGAAGGAACCTGAAGCTCCCACAGTTCTCATTCAAGCAAGAGCACATGCATGGTCTGCCTAAGGGTGAAATAAAGGATAAGACTTAGGAGTTAAATAACCCAATATCTTCACCCTTGGTTGAGCAATTCAGAAGGTCCCCAGCAGGAGCACACCCAACTTCCCAGCCTAATAATGCACTCCTGAACACATCCTTCATTGTCTTTCCTGTCCTCCCCTCCCACTTCCATACATCCTTCCTGGCATCACCTCCAAAATAATTATTTGGACCCAATTCTTGTCTTAGAGTCTATTCTGACACATGCAAACTGAGAGAGGCACTTAACACACGTGAGTGCTGTCCCTGGCCCAAACACGCAGCATCATGTGTTAACTGCTGATTCTCTTCAGGCTAGGACACAGCAAAATCTTGACAGTCTCCTCCTCTTTCCTAAGAGGATGGTTTCTTGACTCCCTCAAAATCACCTCATCTTTTGTGTGAAGGAGATGACATCCCTAGAATGTTCCTCTTCTGTATGTACTAGGAATGTAATGTAACCATGGTGACTATAGTTAACAATACTGCATTGTATATTTGAAAGTTGCTAAGAAAGTATATCTTAAAAGTTCTAATCACACACAAAAAATGTAACTATCTAAGGTGATGGCTGTTAACTAAACTTACTATGGTGACTATTTTGCAGTATATACATATATTAAATTATTATGTTGTATACTTTAAATTTACATAAGGTTATATGCAAATATTTTGATAAAATGGAAAAAAATTAAAAAAATACATAGCTGTAACCAAAAAAAAAAAAAAAAAAAAAAAAAAAAAAAAAAAAAAAAAAAAAAAAAAAAAAAAAAAAAAAAAAAAAAAAGAAAGAAAAAGAAATAGATTATGGGTAACCAGTGCAAGAACTTTTGCTTCCCTGGTGTACTGAGAATCATATATTAAAAACTTCAGCTCCAGCCCAAGAAAAATATCCACATGACACATGAGAACTTGACACCAACTTTGTCATAAAATGACAAAAGTACCCACAAAAAAATTATATTTAGTATATATACACCATTTAAGTAACTGCAAGCATTAAGCATATTTTGACCTACCTTCATTTCCAAATTGTGGAATAAAATGACATTCAGGGAGTGGGGATACACTTACTATATTTTATAATAAGCTTCATTAAACAACTACATATGGAGTGATGGTAGGTATTCATAATCTCAGTCCAACCAGGTCAATGACCTCTATCTCATGGCTGGTATTTAGATACATTTCCTAAATAGCTAGTGATTTAAAGTGTCATATTTTTTGTCACCTCCAAATATATCAAAGAGTGTCAGGTCCTCCTGTTTCCTTGGCAAGTGACAATTAACATCTGCTTCTCATAAGACCAATTTTAAACTCTATCTTCTGGGATCATTCTTATCTGTGGCCAAACTGGTGCTGTGCTCTTAAGAAGGTGAATTTGACACCTTTAAGAAGGTGATAAATGAAGCCAGCTCAATGGGATATGCAGTACTTTGGGAAGAAGATTCTCAAACCTCAGCACACGAGAGAAAATCCCAATTGTCTAAATTTCACTCGAGGCTCAACACTGGAAAATCTCTGGGTGTCAGGCAAACCCTGTGATTATAAGATTTCAAAAATTTCCCATGGCAAATTCTCCTTGCACTGCAACTTCTGTATACTGCAGAAAACTATGAATAAGAGACTGTTTAAATGCACTGCAATCTTGAGTCCCACAGAAACCACTCTTGTGCTTTTTAGATAAATCTTTGTCTCTATCCCTTAGATTCGTTATCTGTAAAATGGGCATAATACTACCCACCCTTCCTACCTCATTCGAAAGCAGGGAAAATCTTACACAACCTTATTTTTAAAATAGAAAAAAAATAATGAAAAATAAATTATTGTTTGGGGTATAAGGATCCTGTGGTGCAGAAACACCAAAAGCTTAAATAAAATATTCTTAGAGGCTCTTACCTGAAGAGCAAACATTTAAGGGGAAAAAAGATAAGAAAGGAAGGAAGAAGAGAAAGAAGGTGGGGAGAAACAGAAGATAAACTGGGAATGATAACATGAGTGTATTTTGTTTATAAGAAAGTCATAAAAGATAGACTAGAAAATATAGATACCGGTCCTGTTTGACATTTGCTGGTGTTTCTACTAAATTTGGGGGGAGGGAGAATACTAGGAATATTTATGAGACATTATTAACAGAACCAGAAATCTAATTTGAGCATACTTATTTAATTCTAATTGTGTCTTTATATTGAGGTCATATATTAATCAATTTTTAAAAGGTGACCACTGGGCACTTAGTTTAGTGTAAATGATGATGATTCTGCAAATTTCTCAGCTGTAGTCATACAGTGCCCCTCAAAGTTTAGCATTTCCACAGGTGCCCGGAACCAAATCCTGGCCATAGGCTTATTCAGTAAGAGGCCTGCAGTAGGTTTGTTAGCCTGTTCCTTGGCTTTTACTTGCTCTGCAAGCACCTGCCACTCTTTGAATTCCAATGGTGCTAGGATCAGCATCCCTGACTCAGGTGTCTGGCCAATAACTTTTTAGAACTAGAATTCCAAGCTTAAAACTCAGTCCTTGGTCCTCAGTCCTCATCACCTAACACCAGGTCTTTCTGATGAGGACAGGTACTCTGCTAGCCCCTACAAGATGAGCTTCAGTGCTCTGCTCTCAGCAATGACCCACACCTCCTTCTGCCATGGGATCCACCTGCTGCCTTCCCAACAAGCCACCTGCATGCCAATCACTGCTTTCATTTCCTCTGTCACCTTCCTCATCACTGCACATTTATCTGAAACACAAGGGGAGGCAACACAGAGAAAACTGGAATTTATTTATGAAAGATTGTGTATTTATTCTCACATGTTTAAACTTCAGTCACCTTCAAAGTTCTCTCCATTTGATGCAGTATGCCTATCAAGAGATTTTTTTCCCCACTGCTCAGAACAGTTTTTGAACTCATCAATATTGATGCCTTGTAGTGCTTCTGCTGTTTCTTGTTTCACCTCTTCCACATCAGCAAAATGTTTCCCTTTTAGGGCTTTTTTCATGCAGGGAAACAAACAAAAAAAAGTTGCTCAGGGCAAAATCGGGTGAATAGGGAGGGTGGGGCACACAGGTCATGCCAATTTTGGTCAAAAAAAGCTGAACAGTCACTGCAGTGTGGACAGCGTTCATAAATCACTGATCATGAAATGGGCAAACATATTGAGTCTTTTTTAAAAATTCACAGACACCAAACACAGCCTCTCACAACAATTCCAGCTGGTACGCTGATACAGATGGGTTCCTAGAACACTTACCTAGCAGGGGAAACCTGTGCTAAAAGGGGCCTGCCCTACAGAAGATAGTTCTGGGTTTTTGCAGGGTGTCCCTTCATATTGTACCCAGTTAGGTTAGAAGAGGCCCATCAGTGCTGACTCTGACAACATACTGGTCATGAAAATAACAAGATTCCTTTGAGGGACACCTGTGACCACCTTGTAGAGCCACTGGCCTACAGAGCCAGACCTTTAATCTAGTGTGCCAGTGTCTTCAAACATTCAGTGACAAAGAATTTAGTCCAAAGCATAGGAGCCTGGTTCCTGAATAGGATTTGTATAAATTTTTAAGTATAACCAGGACATGAGTTCTCATGAGAATGTCTTGTAACATATATTCTCTTATTTAAAAAAAAAAAAAAAAAACCTTAGTAACAGCCAATAAAAATAAAATGTATCTTCTCCCTCAAAGGCTTTCTGACCAAAACCTCAATGACAGTCCTTGAATAAGCCCTGGAGCCAAAGCTCATTTACATGGTCAAGCCTACCCCAGCATTCCAGTATCCATAAAATTCCAGAGGCACCAGCTTATACTAAAATGCTTTCTCTTTTCAGCCTATCTGGACACTTACATTTTGGTGCCATCCCTAGATCACCCAACTAGTCATCCTATGTGTTGATCCTACAGCTCCCCTAAAATAATTCAAAGTGCTATTAATGGTTAAAAAACCAAAAACTTTCTACAGCCAAACATCTTGAGGAAACATTAGTTAAACAAATTTAAACCAATTTTCTTATTGTAAACCTTCAACACACTTGCAGATGATAACTGTCTGTGAGAGAATAAAATGGAATTTTTGAGGGGTAGTTCACAAGATCAGTCCTCCATGAAACATACTTCATGGAACTCCTTCTGAGACAACAGTTTGTCCAGTCGTCCTTGGACCACTCCATTAGCACTGTTGTAGTTTAAAGAGAAGCTAAAGAAATTGAAATGCAATGACATGGAGTGAAGTAGAATCAAATTAGATGATGTAGAGTGAAATGCCTAAGAACTTGCCAAAAAAACACAACAGAAGCCCAGCTGTAATCTAGTTTCAACTTCTAGGACAAATTGTGCACAAAATTATATCTGCCCTCACTATCAAGGAAGGCTATATTTTTACCTGCCTGAGCACATACACATTTGATAAAGATGTGCACTAATGTAGCAAGATACCCAACAAATGCAGCAATGTGTGCTAGATACCCAACAGGCAGATACTGCTAGAATCAAGAAAGCCTTCAGAGCTCTGCTTCCATAAAAACATGGAAATTAAGCTTACTTTGCCCCTAGTTTCTTCAGGTTTTCCTCAGCCTCCCCTAAGTGCTGAAATCCTGTGCCAGTCCTTTCTGAAGCTTGACCACATCCTCCAAACCAGCAAATACTGTCTCTTCAGAGCCCTTGCTGCTGCCCCCAATGGCTGTCTCCATTCTTGAATTCCCACTCTTTTGTTCTCACTGGGACTGTACTAACAGGCCCTTAGTGGAGCCCACATTCTAGAAAGTTTTACTTCACCAGTTGTATCTAATTTCAGATAATCCTCTGACTTGTCCAAGACTAGATCCAGTTGTCCCTTCCAGACCAGGCCCACAGCCAACCATTTCCACTCCATCAAAGGAACTTTTACTTCTTTATTCTAGAAGCCAGGAGGCCAGGGAAAAGGGAAATCATCCTAATCCAAGAAAGTTTTTCTCTAATATTCTCCTTGAGCCCCCTCTCCCTCCAACTCTGCCACAACTCAGGACAGTAGGTCTGAGCCAATTTGTTTCCAAAGTCCTTAAAATAGACACACTTGCTAGAATCCAGGAGCAAGGCTATTCTGCAAGAATCCATGAGTGGATCTAGCTATACTCTCCAAGTTCAAGTGGTCTTTTTTAACAATTCCTTCCTGCCTGTAAAAGATAGTATGTGCCATATGCCTAGTTACTGAGAAAACAGCTGAAATGGCATTGCCCTGGGACCTAAAGATGGAAGAACAGTTATATTGAGATCCTCGGGTCCCTTATTGCAATCAGTTCTGGTCACTGGGCTTTATTCCTTTCTTTTGATCAACCCCCTTCCACTGATTTCCAGTAAATACAACTTTCACTAGCCCCATATCTGAGTTCCAGAGTTGATTGGTTTCTCCTGTCTTTTACCATCCCTCAGTGTTTCTAGGAAATACAGTTCTGCCCACATACTCCATCTAGTCCCCATGGAAAGTAAACCTACAACATTTCCTTATTCTGGGCTCCACCTGCTGAGGCCCCAAGCTTTGCCTTCTGCCAAATGCCCCTCATTCTCACTGATCGTCAATTTCTTAGACCCACTAGTACTTCCAGGTGCTGGTGGAAATTCCTCAGACTCCAGAGGCTGCTATTCATTCTAGACCCAAGCCTTCACCTATTGTACTTATGATTAAGCCCTGTTTTTCCCACATCTGACTACATTCTGTGTATTTGTGCAGCAAAGCAGGTAGGTTATGAAATGGAAGACAATTAAGCCCAGATTCTAGAAAATCCAGCTTCTATTCTATATGTGCTCAATTTCTCAAGTGATCAGTTCTTCAAAGTCAGAGACATACCCACCAACTAGCCAACAGAGCCCAGTCCCAGAGAATTTGGTTTCACAAGAAAGGCTTTTCAGGGGAATGATTTATGTTCACATGGCATGAGCACTCTCTGTTGAGATCTGAATTTCCAAGGTGAAATGTATCTCTTGGCTGATGTCTCTAATTGTGCTCCTATCTTGGAAGCTTTTGGGCTGCTTGGACCAGCAGAGAATTCCTAATGTGTGATGCTTCCATGGGAAGTACTATTTCAATAGCAGAAGGCTTACACATCTGATGGGCAGACTGCCCACTGGGCTATCTCGTCTGCCAACACTCTCACATTTATTAAGGTTCTTTTGTGAGATAAAGAGGATGGACACCTGGATCCTTCCAAAAAACAAAACAAAATTAAAGCTGCAATTATCTGTCTTCCCTGAACAAGGCAATCTACCTGGCTGTCCTTTTGCTTTCACTGGTGACAAGCAAATGTCACCCAGAACAATTTGGAAACATGAGCAAAGAGAATTCAGATAAGATTCAAAAGAAGAACATAATCCAAAAGTACAACCTACCTGCCAGTCAGTGAATATAAGAGCTAACAGGGAACTAGAAACAAGTAAAGAGCTTCACTATAATTACCCTGCCAGGCCCTGGCCTTTCCAGCACTTCTTTCCCTCCTAGCTGAGGCTGACGGGTTCCCAAGCTGCAGGCTAGACCCACTCCAGATTCTGGGGCCTTCAATGGAAATTTATGGTACTCTATAAAAATCCTTGAAATTAAATTTCAGATAAAATTTACTGTTTCAAGTTTAATACCTGATCTTCTGTTTTGTCCTTATAACCAAGACATAGTCTTGGGTCTGTGTCTTGAGGTCCACACTTGATTTTCCTGCTTTGTTCATGATATATAGAAGCCAAACTCATTTCTATGGGTAGGTCTCTTAAAGAATTACTGCTATAGCTCCTTAATGTGAGCAGATACTTTGCCTGCTTGGAGCCCCATATGATGGATGACCTTCTCCTTGTCAACCATCTCTGTGCCCTGCTCACCTGGTGAGATACACCTGGATTTCTTGAGCCTTCACTGAGCTTAACCATAATAAAATCAGCTATTGCCCATTCTCAAGACATTCTGCTACACCTTTCTGATGACCCTCTGACATCTGGGTCTGCTCTCAAAGTTCTCCCAGATTGCTGGCTGAATCTTTTCCCACATTGCTCCTTCTATTTAAAAAAAAAAAAAAAAAAAAAAAAAGCTTTTAACTTCCTGAGAGAGCTACAGTACTCCATTCTTCATTGCATCCTAGTGAATTATTTACAAAGCTATTCTCTTTTTTTAACACTTTTGAAGAAGGCAGCCAAATGGTGTTCTTAATCACAGTTCCTACAGTGCTTTAAAAGTTTTTTATAGTAAATTCTTAATAAGAGTTGTTAAATGAATAGATGAATGAATGAATGAATGAATGAAAACATGAATCAGAACCTCTCATCTCTAGGTATCCAGTTGTGGCTTTGATATGATCAAGAAAAATATAAAATACGGAATAGATGCAGTACTACAGACACATGTCCAAAAGAGTAAAAGGTCATCAATACTGGCTCAAGTAAACTAAAAAATTCAGGTCATTCCTAATGACCTAGAACCTTCACCAATTTCTAAAGGGTCATAATGAATTAAAACATCCTCTGTAAAGAGAACTATGAGTGTGCTAACCTAGAGAGAAAGATATTTAAGTCCCAGAAGAATAAAATTGACATTGAGACTATACTGATAATGATTCCATCATAACACCTGGCCACACCTTATATATGAGATCAGTCATCCATACTAGAAAAAGCAAAACTGGCTTACAATGCCACATACTGTTGTAAGTTCTTTACATAAGATAACCCATTTACCCTTGCAAACTTCATGTGAGGTTTGTTTATCTAAACCAAATTTACAGCCTAGGAAGTTGATACACATCAACAGCCAACAATAAAAAGTAGGGTGAAGAATTACAGTTAAAGAGTAGAATATTAATGTTGTTAACCTTAACCTTAAAATATTATATACTTTGTAAGAATCTAGATGAGAAAGGAGAGTGGAACTGGAGGAAACATGATAATTTTTAAAAATATTTCAAGGTAGGTACCGATAGAGTCTCAAAATATTAGTTTAAAAATTTTTAAAACTTCAACCCCTTAATGTTTTCCATATTTGTTCTTTCTGAGAGGATTATTTTAGGAAAAAATATTTGGCATTAAAAATATTTTCCTAAGGTTAAGCAACTTTTTCAGTTTTACTGTAATTATTATATCTTATGAAAAATTCAAGTCAACACTTTTAGCTCAAATAACATGTATTATACTAATTCCTCTCTCTCCCTCTTGAAGTCAAGTACAATCAGTATTTCCCTATTAATCCTATTGTATTTATATATATTAGTTGATGTGGGAAATTCAAAAGAAATATAAAACAGATGCACTCTATAGGGAAAGCCTACATCTTGAGGAAAAGTTACAGCCTCACATTTTATTGTCTAAAGAAAGCAGCTGGACAGTAGAAACAGCAGCTTTCAGCATTGTGTTTGGATTTATCAGTTTCTTTCCTCCTTGGTCTGTGAGGGGCATTTTGTACATGTACAAGTTCTCATACCCATCACAGGGAAGTTCAGGCTAGGCATTAAAGACTTGATTTTATGATCAGAATATCATACTTCTTGTGCTGCATTTGAACCAAACTGAAGGTTTTTTCAAATTAATAATTACCATATTTTCACATCCATCAAATCCAACCATATTCTGAGAACAAAAAGTAAATGACTCTTGGTGTGGTGGGGAGAAACTAATTACACATCAGAGAGAACCAGCTTGCTGCATGTGACTGGTGGAAGGAATTTGCCCTCACAGTTGAAGCTAAATCCAGTTTCATGCTACTCCTGTCTTTCCCAGTTCGCAAAGCACTGTGTAAGGTTTCCTCATCTCAGACACACAGGTTTCATTTGAGAAGAGAGATTTTGGCAGATAGTCCACTGCTTCAAAAAGCTCAATACCATTTCCAAGACAAGGATGGGGAGCAGGATGAAGATTGAGGTTTGTATGTGACTTGATGAGAAATAAAGAATTACACAGGAGCAATGAGAGAGAAAGGGGGTGAGGGAGGGAGAGAGGGAGGGAGGGAGGGAGGGAGGAAGGGAGAGAGAGAGAGAAAGAGAGAGAGAAGGAAAGGGAGACCTCATATGTAAGTTTAAGGCTCACGTCTTGCATCACTTCATGATAGAGAAATAAAACAAGGTTTTTTCCTTATGATATGAGATGAGGAGTTATCTCCCAGCCAACAGGCCCATATGGGAAGGGAATGGAGCACATTTACAGTGGAGTCCACCATGGGGCATACACTCACTGACTTTCTAACAAGATTTAACAAAAGCCACAAATTATTTCTAATGTAAAAAAAAAAACCAAGTCATCATTGGATCTGTCTCTTCATAATCATTTGTCCTTCATGGGCACTTGGATTATCATTTTCAACAAAAATGTGCTACATCTATGCATAAAGTAACAAATAGGAAATATGGGTTTTACACAAATCACTTTAAGGTCTATGGTTTATTTTAGGAGTTTACATTATAATAATTTAGAATCCCTAAGAGATCATTTTTTGCCTTATGTTCTCTTATTCCTTCATGCAGGGAATTCAATTTGGATTTATAAAAATAACTCAAAAGCAATTTGTTGGATGGATGAAATGAAAAATATTAAGTATGAGGAGGACAATTGGGAGACTTACTGCATTAAATAAGAAACAGTGTATTAACAATGGGTGTTAAAAAACACTACGAGGGCATAAAGGTTAAAATAGTAGGAAATTACATGTGTCTGGAGAAGGGTTAAATAAAACATTAGCATTTATTGTGTGGATATGCTCATATTGCTCTTATGTCTCCAATTAAAGAAATGACCCAAAGCCACAAGGTCCTCTGGATATTTCATTTACCAGCTAAAATGGCACTGGGTCTTAGCAAAAAGTCTCCAGTGCAGTGGAACTCAAACATTTTCCATCAGGACACACATGAGGAACATGTAAGATAGCATTTTCCAGGCAGTGACACAGATTAAGATGAATTTAGAGAGGAATAAAAGTTGCAGTGAATAGCTGGCCTCCAATCCCCTTATTTTCATTACTCTATGTCACTAAACCTAATGGGATATTACAACCCAGTGAGTTTGTCTTCATGAATCAGACCCAGTGAGTGACATGCTGGGTTAGGACCATTATTAGCATGCTCAAAAACACCCTGACTTCCAAATAGATGTGGGACAAAGCGAAGCTGCTGGACACTGTCAACCATTCAAGTGCTACAATCTAAGATGGATGCATTGGACATTCAGATGTTAGAAAAGGAAAATGGCAAACCATAATATTGAAGAACAGTGAAGTACTCTATCAACTTCAGAGTAAGAAAAAGTATTAGGTTCATGGTCAAGAGCAGTCATAGAGACAGGTAGACACCCGACAAGATGAAATCAATGCTGATCTGTATTTGAAGCAAACTTGAAAATCTGGTTGGTATTTAAGAATTCTTTTCTTTGGAAACAAAGATTCTTAGTCCTTGGTCTATTTGGCTAGGGGAGGTCACATGACATAGTGCATGAAACCAGGGCTGAGAGTTAGACCTGAGCTCTGGTCTTGATTCTATTGTCAATTTGTCCTGTCATAGACAAGGTTTGAATCTCAGTTTACCAACCTATTTGATGAAAGCCTTGAGTTAGGACAGACATCTCCAGACTACTCTGCAAATCACTGCAGAGACTCATATGAAGTCCGCCTAAGGCTGGACTGAAAACAACAAAGGGAGTAGGTTGCATGGGAGAAGCTGAAGAGGAAGGGGAGGAGGACATACAAGGTTATGGAAGTTTTTCCCTGCTTTAATCAACTCACTTTTAAAATATTAGCCTTTCTTGTAAAAGTTCTTTTGGAAACCATGTTCTGATTCTAAAAATGCATAAAATCCATTTAGAGTAGTAATCATTCAGACCTTGCAAGTCAATGTTAACCACTTAGAATATCTCATTTTATTTGCTTCTATTTTTTTATACTAAAAAGTGACTTCAGATACTTTTTTAAAGAATTGAAAATTCAATCCCCATATTCATAGCAATTTTAGTGTGTCTACAGTCTGACTGGACCACCGAGTATATGTATTAGGTATATAGTGGATACTGACTGATGAAATGATACAGTAATGTGAAAATTTTAGTAGATTGACTCTGCACTGCAAAATTTTGGGAAACACCAAACATGGAGTTTCAGTTGCCCTGACTAGTGTAGGGGAGTGATGCTCCCTGTAAAACATGACAGTTATCTTTGCATCACAAGCCTTCAGTTCTCCTCTTTGTCTGAATCTTACCCCCTTCCAGTCCCTCCAGAACTGGATTCAGTCTTGGCATTGTACGGCAGAGTAGTTCATCCATCTAAGTTATGCTCTAGTAAAAGACATTTCCCTATGATGAATGATATTGAGCATTTTTTCATATACCTGTTGGCCATTTGTATGTCTTCTTGGAAGAAAAATCTATTCTTGTCCTTTGCTCATTTTTAATTGAATTATTTTTCTTGCCATAGAGTTGAGTTCCTTACACATGTTGCATAGTATCATATGTATGGTTTATAGATATTTTCTCCCATTCTGCAGGGTATCTCTTCACTCTGTTGACTGTTTCTTTTGCTATGCAGAAGTTTTTTTAGTTTGATACAATCTCATTTGTCTGTTTTTCTTTCTGTTGCCTGTGCCTTTGAGATCATATCCAAAAATAATTGGCCAGACCAATGTCAGGAAACTTTTTTCCTTATGTTTTTTTCTAAGAATTTTGCACTTTCTGGTTTTAAGTCTTCAATCCATGTTGAATTGAATTTTGTATATTGTATGAGATAACAGCAATTTTATTCCTCTGCTTGTGGATATGCAGTTTCCCAAAAAATTTATTGAAGAGACTATCTTTTCCCCCATTTGAGTTCTGGGAAACTGAAAATCAATGGAATGTAAATGTGTGCATTTATTTCTAGACTCCCCACTCTGTTCCATTGACCTATGATGTCTGTTTTTATGACAATACCATGCTGTTTTGATTCCTATAGCTTTGAAGTATATTTCTAAACCACCTAGTGTTACACCTCTAGTTTTGTTCTTCTTGCTCAAGATTGCTTTGGATATTTGGTTTCATATAAATTTTAGGATATTTTTCTCTTTTTGTGAAAAAATGCCATCAGAGTTTTAATAAGGATTACATTGAATCTGTACATAGCATGGATATTTTAACACTATTAGGTCTTCCAATCTATGAACACAGAATGCCCTTCCATTTATTTCTGACTTCTTCTACTTCTTTCATCAATGTTTTATAGTTTTCAGTGTAAAGATCTTTTACTTCCTTGATTAAATCTATTCCTAAGTATGCTTATACTATTATAAATATAATTTTCTTCTTAATTCCTTTTGTGGGTAGTTTGTTGTTAGTACACTAAACACAAGTGATTTTTTCTATGTTGATTTGGTACCCTGCAACTTTACTTAATCTGTTTATTAGATCATTTCACTGGTGAATTCCACTAAACATTTAAAGAATTAACACTAATCCTTTGCTAACTCTCCCAAAAAATTGAAGAAGAGGGAATACTTCTAACCTAATTTTGTGAGGCCAGCATTACCCTCATACCAAAGCCAGACAAAGATATTACAAATAAATAAAACTGCTGGCCAATATTTTATATCTGATGAATATATATTATGAAAAGACCTCCATATATGCAATGGAACATTACTTAGCCATTAAAAAAGAATGAAATCTTACCATTTGCTATAGCCTGGATAGACCTACATGGTATTATGCTCAGTGAAGTATGTTCATCAGAGTAATATAAATAGCATATAATTTCACTTATACATAGAATCTAAAAAGAACAATATAAATGAACAAACATAACAGAAACAGACTCATGGAACAGATAGATGGTTCCCAGAGAGGAGGGGGTTGGGGACTGGGTGAAAAAGGTGAAAGGACTGAGACATACAGATGGGTAGTAATAAAAGAGTCATGAGTAAATAAAGTACAACATAGGAAATACAGTCAATAATATTGTAATGACTATGCATGGTGCCAGATGGGTACTGGAAATATCCGGGAGAACACTTTGTAAAGTATATGATTGTCTAACCACTGTGCTCTACATCTGATACTAATACAAATAAGACTGAATGTAAACTATAATTGAAAAAAAAACAACATAAAATTTACAAAAAGGAGGGCTGGAGATCCTCCACAGAATACTGGCAAACTGAACTCAACACATTAAAAGGACCACACAACATAATTAAGATGGATTTATTCCCTGAGATGCAAGGATGATTTCAACAGATACAAATTAATAATTATGACACACCACATTAAGAAAATTAAGGATAAAACTCATATGATCATATCAAGAGATACACAAAAAGCATTTGAAAAAATTCAACATCCTTTCATGATTAAAAACCTCAAATATTTAGGTATAGAAGGAATACACCCCAACATAATAAATGCCATATACTCATATGACAAGCCCACAGCTAACATCCGACTCAGTGGTGAAAAGCTGAAAGCTTTTCCCCTAAAATCAGAAACAAGACAAAGGTGCTCACTCTTACAACTTCTGTTCAACATAGTAATACAAGCCCCAGCCAGAGCAAGTAGGTAAAAAGAAGAAATAAAAGGTATCCAAATCAGAAAGGAAGGAGTAAAATTATCTTTGTTTGCAGAAGAAATGATCTTGTACATTCATATGCAGAAAACTCTAACCATGCCACCAAAAATCTGTTAGAACTAATAAACAAAGTCAGTAAATTTGCAGAACGTTACTGACTTACATATTTTTAAATGACCAGTAGGAACTAAAACTGACAAAATTGATAACTTCCTCTCTAGAGAGACAAAGGACAGAATATAAAATAATATGTTCTGTCACTGCTTTTTTTGTAGGGGGGGATGGGGGCCTGATATTGATGTAGGCTGCAGACTATAGGGTGACTAGAGAGCACTGGGGTGTGGCAGTATACCACAGTAATTAAGCATTGAGGTTCTACAACCAGGAAAAACTGCATTCAAATTTTGCTTTCACTACTTAATAGCTATCTTTGTGCACATTACTTAATTCCTCTGAGAGAGCACTTGCCCAACATTAGGCATCTGGTAAGCTCTCAACAAATGTCTCCAAAATTGACCTTAATCAAAAATATTTGCCCCCTTCCCTGTCTTCCTGAACTGCCCACCACTAGTATCCCAATTAATGAAGAAATTGAAGGCCTCTATGGAAATGAAATTATTATTTGATAAGGTTAAGAAATTTTGCTATTCATTTTCTGAGTGTAATACTCTGGTGAGTAAAGGTGTACCATGAGAATCCTGGACATCTAAGAGGAACAGAAGGATATAAAAAGAAAAAAAGAAGCATGGAAAGTAAACTTCATTCATTTCACAATTTTTCCTACTACCAGCTCTCATGCAAACCCCACCAAACTTTCAATAAAAACTTGGTTCACAACAATGAAAGAAAAACAGAACAAATGTGTGTTTCCAAGTTTATAAACAAAATCTTGATGCAACTCAAACTTTGGGGCTCATTTGTACTTGTACATCTATAATATTTTGACATCTTCCTTTGCATCAGTTTTTTCTGTTTGAAGGAATTGTAGAATGAAAGTAAATTTGCTGAGTTTA
This sequence comes from Anoura caudifer, assembly GCA_004027475.1. Lineage (NCBI taxonomy): Eukaryota > Metazoa > Chordata > Mammalia > Chiroptera > Phyllostomidae > Anoura > Anoura caudifer. The sequence goes on from PVKU01004133.1 coordinate 137,259, forward strand.
TTTTATTTTATTTATTTTATTTTTAGACTGAAGTGAAGAGAGGGAGAAAAAGAGGAGAGAACAATGTGTTGTTGCCTCTCTCGTGTCCTGTACTGGAGACCTGGCCTGCAACCCAGGCATGTGCCCTGACTAGAAATCAAACCAGTGACCCTGTGGTTCACAGACCAGCCCTCAGTCTCCTGAGCCACACCAGCCAGGGCTTACTGAGGTTCTGAAACATTGTGCTAAATGAAAAAAGCCCATCAGCTTTGGCTTTGGCTGGTCTGGCTCAGGGGATTGAATGCTGGCCTGCAAACCAAAGAGTTGCCAGTTTGATTCCCAATTAGGGCACATGCCCAGGTTTCGGGGCCAGGTCTCCATTTGGGGGCCTACAAGAGGCAACCACACATTGATGTTTCTCTCCCGCTCTTTCTCTCTCCCTTCCTCTCTCTAAAAATAAATAAATAAAATCTTTTACAAAACACATTGAAAAAAGCCCATCACAAAGGACCACCTATTGTATGACTATATTTATATTAAATGTCCAGGGTAGACATATCTACAGTCAGGAAGTAAATTAATGGTTGTCCAAGAGTGAGGTTCAGAGATAAGGAAGTTGGGGTTTGGGGCAGTGTATGAAAGCTAAAAGGTGCAGAGTTCCTGTTGGGGGGTAATGAAAAGATTTTAAAGTTGATTGTAGTGACTGATGCACAACTCTGAATATACTAAAAGTCACTGCATTATATTTATACTTTAAATGAGTGAATGTATCATATGTGTGTTAAAGCTCAATAAAGTTATTTAAAATGTTCAGTTTTACTTCATGTATATTGTGTCTTTAGAGAAGGAGAATCTAAAAGTTAGAGGAAATGACTCAAGCATGCTGTTTCCTGTAATATTTCTTTACATTTCCTTCCTTGGGAACACAGCTTATGTAAATGTGGAAGTAAGCAATGGGTATATCATTCAATAAATATCAGTCCCTGCAAGCATGGTGCTTCCAATGCAGAGGTGTAGACAGATGTTAAGCAAATAAACACGAATTTAAAATGTGAGGACAACGTTGTGCTGAATGATAACACAGACAAATTATTGGGCATTTGGCCAACTCTTCCTCTTATACTGACTTTCCACTCTATTTATGCCTCTGGTGACCACCCTTGTCATATTTTGTCATTAAGATTCCAAGTGCTTTGAAAGGAGAAACTGTACCTTATCCAATCCTAGATCCTGTGCTCAGAACAGCAGAATGTACATAACAGATTCTTTATTTTCCTTTTTATTGGATTTATTGGGATGACACTGGTTAACAAAATTACACAGGTTTCAGGTGCACAATTCCACAACACATCATCTGTACACTGTGTTGTGTGTTCACCTCCCCAAGTCAAGTCTCTCTCCATCCAGTCAAGTTTCCCCCTCCCTCTACACCTCTCCCTTTGGCAATCAATAGATTCTTAAAGGACATTATTGATTTAATCCAATAAAAACTCTATCATTACCAGAAATACACAACTTTCACTGAAAATAGTGAAATGATCTGCCTTAATTAATTGTATTCCTCAACTAATTGACATATATACCAAATCATACAATAGTACAATACTTCATATTGTACTTTTAAAATTTGTGCTAGTTATTACTATTGTGGGCATCTGTGACTTTTGGAATATTCTCTTTCCTCTCTATACAAGTAGAATTAAATCACAGATGCTATATGTAGAGCCTGATTTTTTTGTTTCCTCAAGAGGCAAATTGTAGTAATGCTTCTCAAACTTTAACATGCATATAAATCACCTGGGGGCATTTTATAAAGCAGGTTCTGATTCAGTGGGTCTGGATGGGACCTGGGATCTGCCTCTCAGGAGCTCCACTGCACTGCTGGTATAGCTGGCCAGAGACCACCCTTTAAATATCAAGGCTATGACACATGGGGTCAGCAGAGGATCTCTGATGGTGCTGCCGTTACAAATGATTCCTTTTTTTAAATTACGATGCTGAAGTAGCCTTGAGTCTCTAAAACAAAAGTCTGAAACTAGTAACCAAAGTGGTGATATCAAGCTCCAGGGTGGAAGTTTTCCCCTACCCCCACAGTGATTTCTAAATATTGCAATGGGATAGCCACATTAAATATGGGGAAATTTCACATGGAAACCCAGATTCCTGGTTTCTGGTAGAAAGTCAGAAACCCTACTTCACTGCTCCCACACTCCCACAGGACAGCAAGAATATGCACACTCTTGTTGTCCACAGTTCCCCTCGGGACCACTGCCCACTGTAGATGTTAGGTTTTCAGTCCCCTCTGTAAACATCAAGGAAATTTAAGAGTCTGACTCAAAAGTCCACTACTCTCTCTGTACAACCAAGTTACCAAGAGGAAGCAAAATGATGGGGACCATCCTCATAACACTGGGTGACCCAACAGAAATTTGGCACCAAAGTTTAAATCTGAGTTTTTTGGAACTCCATTTGATATGCTACATTCCTAAAAATAAAATATTTTGAATTTCAAAAAGAAGAGTAAAGGAAAACCCAGGCTCTTCTGAGAAACATTAAACAACTTCTAGAAGGATCAAAATGTATTTCCATCCCTCTGGCTCAGAGTCTCCTAATTAGGAATCTAATTCCTCACACTCTGGGGGCCTTGCCCAGCCATGTTGACTTACCCATGGTTTCACTTTGATAAAAATAAATTCCTATGTGGTTGAAAGGATGGTAAACAAATTCCTTCTCCTCATATCTCTTCCTGTCTTCCCTTTGCTTAGAACCTTGTTCTTTGTTTATGGAAGGTTCTGAAATACTCTGACTCTAATGATTTATTCTATTTCCCTTTGATAGTGATGCTTCACTTATAGACATTCTTCAGCGTCACTCCTGATCAGCAGAGCTTAGGACTGTACCAAAAATATCCTCCAACGACTTACTCAAGTGCTTGAATTAACAAATATGTAGTGAGTCCTTACTGTCATCATTATTTAAACAATATAAAAACATGTTATTGTATCCTTTCCCTGTGAGGGATAGAATAAAATAAAGAGCATACTGATGGAATGTGTAATGTGGAGAGAAACACAATGACACTATAAATCAAAGCAGTAAACTGCTGGTGATAAAGATTGGGGAATACCTCCATCTGCTTGGTGCCTTGGATAGCTAAAGGCACAGGGCACACAACGCTGCCATCCTCTGGGCACATACAGATCTAGGTCCCACAGAAATCCACTCCAACACCCAAGACAAAGGGTCACTGGAACTCAGTCTCCACAGCCTGCAGGGTGCCTATATTCTGCAGGCACACACCCACATTCCAGAGCAGTCTTGAGGACCACAGACTATGGAACTATAACACAGTAATCATTCTCACAACTAGACCTGGGCACCTTTCCCACTGAAAGAAATATCCTTCTCAGCACATCTTGGGTTCAAGAGAAAATCCAACCCTTACTCCAGAGCCCAAGGTGTAGTAATGAACACAGTGGGTACAGCTGGGCCCTAAGGCATTTGGACTGCCATCCTGAACATGGCTATCCAGAAAGAGATAGGGCTTAGACATCTAGTACCCTTCACAGAGTGAGGTTTAGAAAAAAAGAAACACATGAACACACATATTCGCAAAAAGACCCAGGTACTCACCCACATCCTCCTAGCCAGGTATTTCTCCTAGCAGCTGTGAGGTGTCTCAATTTCGTCTCAGGAGACTAACAATGTCTGTCCCCGGAGCATTCTGCCTCAGCACATTGCTCTCTTTCTACCCAGCCCAACTGCCAGCACCTGGTGGTGAGAGAGCTGGCCCCTTTGCCCCAGCAGTGCCACCAGGAAGTATTCTCCTCTTAAAACACTATGTGGTGCTGCGGAGCCAAGGCCAAGGCCCAGTATGCTGGGGAAGAGGTTATGGAGCACGGGGTTTCTCAAAAAGTCAAACAGGAGCCCCACCAAGCACTACATGGCTTAGCATGTGCAGGAGTAGTAACCACCAGTCCTGGTGTAGGGGTACAGTGAGGATGGGCTGGGACACACTGAGGGCCAGGCAAGGCTCAAAGTACTGTGGTTTTAACACCCACAGTGAGGTTGTTGTGACCATTCTTCTCTGAGGAAGCTCTATCTCGTGGGATCTCGAGGGCTCTCAGGAGATCTACAGGAGCTACCAGTGGTGCCCTACTATGAAAAACACCCAGATACTGTGGTTCCACAGGCCCCCTCATACAAGACTCCTCCTTACAAAGTCTGGCTCACATAACCTATTAACCAAACCCCAGTAGTCCTTGCACTTCACTGCCCCCCACCCTCAGTGTCACAGTACAGTAGCACCTCTGCCCCAAGGCCCAGGCAGGTGCAAGCGAAAGGTTTGAGCCAAAAATTCTGCAGCGGTGAAACTGCCAAGGCCAGGACAGCAGGCAGCCAAAGTAGAGCCTTGGAGCAAACCCTGGGGGGTTTAAGACCCTGGAGCCTGAGTGCAAGCTTCTAGAGCTGGACCATGAAGCCCCAATCCAACATCTGCCAAGGTCCAAGACCACAGCCACTCAAATGCACCTTCCCATTCTGAAATCAGAATATAAAGTGTCAGGGTGACAGAGGACCTCAATGTGATCCCACCTGATAATACCCAATGTGTCCCCTTCTGTCCATAGCTGTTCCTACAGACCTGAGTAGGGGGACTCCAAACAACATGCTCCCATGTCCTGACATGTCCAGGTGAAGAGGACATCCATTATGGTTAGGACAGTTTATTCTAACTCATTGCTGGCTATTGCTTGAACAGCATAGTTTATGTTTCTCCAAAAGCAGAGACTGAATTTGAGATTTCCCCAATGAGAGTGAAGAAGTAAGGAGAGTGAAACAGGGAAGGAGGACATACCAATACCAGAAGCATTATTGAGGTCATCACTATGGGCAATGGAGTCTTGATTTTGACACTCAGGGTAGGTGCTTAATAGACATGTTTAGTAAATGAATGGGCTCACAAAATTGGCAATGGAGATAAAAGTTCTTTGAGCTTCCTAAACCAGCCCTTTGTTAAAGTTCACATGTCATAGGATGACAAGTAAAGCCAACAGAAGGGAACGAGGACCAAAGCATCCTGACCAGTATGGTTCAGCTGGTTGGGCATCATCCTGCTAAACAAAAGGTCACTGGTTGGATTCCAGGTCAGGGCACATGCCTGGGTTGTGGGTTCGATCTCTGGACAGGGTGCATACAAGAGGCAGCCAATCAATGTTTCTCCCCCTCTCTTTCTCCTTGCTTTCCTGTCTGTCTAAAAATAAATTAATAGAATTTTTTTAAAGAGAGAGAGAACTGAAGAAAATGTATATTAGAGTGTTTATGTGGAAAGGGAAACCTAAGTAAGAATGACTTTTGGTGGGCAAGGTTTCTGTCATCTGAGACAGATGTTAGCAAGCTCCATCATCCAGGGATTTGTGTTGAATACTGAAGTGATGAAAAATAACAGCTACCACAGCTGTTGTTTGTTGTGCCTCCTGCTGAAAGAAACATCTCCACTTGGATGTTTTTCAGACATTTTAAACTTATATCCAAAACTGAACTCCTAATTTCTACCCCATACTTCAAATATTCTTCCCTGAGTCTTTTCTGTCTCAGCTCATGAAGACCCCATTGATGCCCCCCTCTCACATACTGCTGTAAATCCTGTCATCTCAGACTACAGCTCATATCAAGCTACTCCCAACTGAGGCCCTGAGTCCTCCAGTCTAAGACACCAACCACCATTGCTAACCTAGGTTTTCGCAATAGCTTTCTGTCATTTCCATCAGCATAATTATATCCCACCAAGATCACTTTCCTGGAAGCCTTCTCTGACCCGTATACCTTTATGGCATTATTAAAGGTCATGATTCCACATGGCTGCTCTTCAGTTAAGGCACAAACTCTATTTACAGCATCACTTGGGCCCTTCATTTGACTGCCAGCTTTGTTCCTGGCTTTTTGGATTCCACCTGGATCTGAGCTCCACTTCCTAATTCCAGATTTTCTCATGCCTCATGGATGTGTTGACTGAGCCTGGTTTCTTGGGTGGATATTTGCAATTTTTGGAATACTAAATTTAGTTCACACTGATACTTCTGGGTCCTTATTTCTTAAGTCCTCTCGAGAAGACTAGCTCATCTTTCCTTCTGTTTTCTGTGCATGTATGAATTAGATGCCTCCCAAAATAACAAACACCCAGACACAGCCTAATTCCTTGAGGGAAAGAGCACATGCACAGAAATAAGGACCAAAATGGGGGTTTTCTCAAGATAAAAGGGAATCAAGGGACTTGGTGGTTATACTATTCTCAACTTTAAATGGAAATTCTAGTGTGTTGGGAATCAAATGTTTGGGCATTTAATGTCCTTGAAGACTTCTCCAGCTGTCACAAATTACTAGAATTACCAGTGTTTTTGAAGGAGGTCTGTAAGAAAGACTATCACCACCAAAACTGGGAAATCAAGCATCAACAATCAGAAAATCTTGAACCTGTTAATTATCATTCTTGTTCTGAGGGAGCTGCCATTATAATATTGCATCATTCTCAGTTAGAAGCACCTAAATTTCCTGACATGAGTTGTTGAACTCTAAAAAGTAGCAATAGGGTGTACACTTTAAAAAAAAAATTGCATCCAGGTAGCTCAAAATTAAAGAGGGAAGAAGTAGTTATTTTGTGTTATAACTGCTGGTCCCCACAATCCCATATAACATGGAGACATGTGTTCTAAACTTTTTCATGGCCAGGGTTCTTTGTAATGATGAAGGGAATTATAACTCCTTGAATAGCCAAAACCATATTTCCCATTTTTTAAATGTACAAAATGAGTACAAATGGGTATAAAAGCCCTGAGTCAACCTTTTTATCTTTGAAGACTTTTTAGGCTTTATTCTCCTAAATTACACTGTATTTCTTATAATTTACATCTTTATTCAATATTCTGGGGACCACACTTTGACACCCACAGTTTTTAGATGTCAGCTGAACAAGGACGCCCATCAAACTGAAGCAAAGGGAGCATTCAGTGCCCAGTTAGGCAAGAGTAGTATGTCTGCCACTCAGGGTTGATTTTCATCCTCATCTGTCAGCACTGGTTTCTGCCACAGGGATGTGTTCAGTGAACAGGGAAGGGAGATACTTTTCACTCTTCCATTATGTGAATAGCAGGGAAGGTTTGTCAGAATAATGTCATGACTGCCTTTAAAATAGAATGAAGAGAGAGAGAGAGAGAGAAATCCAGGGCACATAGATCAACAGGAAACCAATCACAGAACAGGTTCAGTTCATAATCTGAGAGCATTAAAGTGGATTCAGAGAAATATCAGAGGTGAGAGAAGGTAACTTTCTAAGTCTAAGAAGTTACTAAGAGATGAGAAAAAGGGATTAACCTGACACAAGATTTTCTCACCTGGGGTTTCTGTTAGCAGTCTGTCCATACACCTGGCAAGTCAAGTCCCTCACTTTAGAAGAGATGACTATTCTAAATGTATACACCAGAAGAGCCTCCAAGGAGAATGTTGGGCTCCAGATAGCTCTTCAAGAAAAGAGAGGATTTCCCTGGGCAGAGAGCTCTGGGTGGGGCAGAATGGGAAAATATGGCTGCTAGACAATTCATGCTCAGAAATGTCAAGGGACACTTTGGCTAGAAAAGACTATTTTATCCGGGACTTCATAGGAAATAAGGCAGTGGATAGGCTGAGCTGGTATTTTGGATGGACTTAAATACTATAAGACTAATGCATTTTGAAATTATTCTATAATTTGGCAGAATTGTGTATGCTATTGAAAGGTGAAAGCATGTTAGAAGGCTACTGAAATAGCCTAGGGCTAATAGATAATAAGGACTTGAACTCAATTTTATTTATTTCATCAAGCATTTATTGGTGGAACAGACGTTGATGATGGACACAGGGCACTTGCTGAATAATGTTACCAGTAGATAGAATCTTAAGAGGAAAACTAAGCAAGACACTGTCCTGGACACTGCGCATCATTCAAAAGAAACATCTGGGGAGTAACAGCTTTATGGAATCTTTACAATTTTTTTTTCTGGCAGAATTAACATTAACCAAGGAGGCTTGACTTATTTCAGAAGCTGCTCCCTCTTAAGAACAATTTAGTAGTTTTGTGCTTCTTGAGTATTTATCTCCCCTAATAGCTCTCTAGAATTCCTGATGGTGGTGTTGCAGAATAGGTTCTTTCTTTAAAAAAAGAAAAAAGGTTTTTACAGCTTTATTGAGGTGTGATTGGCACACAATAAATTACATGTATTTAAAGTCTGTACATATGTAAACATCCATGAAACAATCATCACCACCAAAAATTTATCATGACCCTTAATTTTAAAGATAATTACACACTCTCTTGATTATTACAGATTTATAATAATCTCAAGTTCTCCAGTTTTGGGGTTTTTCCAATTTAGTTTAGCTATTCTAGTTCCTTTGTATTTTTTATATCAATGCTGGAATCAGTTTACTGATTTCTAAACTTATATTTGCATTGAATTTATAAGTCAATTTTGGAATTATTGACATTTTAATAATATTAATTCTTGCAATCAATATGCATGATAAATTTCTCCATTTGTTTTAGGTCATTTATAATTTTTATAAGCAATGTTTTGCAGTTCTCAGGTATGAGTCTTTTTTAAATTGAATTGATCGGAGGGGCATTGGTTCACAAAACCATACAGGTTTCAAGTATACAACTCAATAATAGCACATAGACACAGACAAGAGTGTAATGATAGCCAGACAAAAGGGGGCAGGAAGGGAGTGGAGGCTAGATGGAAGTGGGAAAAGGGAGTTAAGGAATGGGGACAGGTTCTTTCTTATACATACTCAAGTCCTACTTTCTGAGAAAATGCTGTGTTAACTAACAAAGACCCATGTGGAGTAGACAACAGAAGAGCTGTAAGTCAAGGTATGGTCTCCTAAAATGACACGTGACATTTTTATTTTCCAGTGGCATAGAGGCTCCTAGTACATTAAGAGAATTAGAACCAGCAACTCTGTTTCAGCAGGTAAGATTGCAGTGTATTGACACAACAAATACAGACTGACAGACTGATAGACTGCCAGTGGGAACATACTGAGCTTCAGCTGACAATCTGTGAGTCAAACAATGAATTGATACCCACTGTCTTGGGTTCTTAAGGTCCCCCATTATATACTGCCTCTATCATTCCCAGTTTGGGGCCTATCAGATGTTAGACCGTAGCACAGGTCAAGTGATAGCTATATGGATGGTGTAGCACTGAGTTAACAGAACTGAACTTCAGAACATTTTAATAAACTGAGTTACTCAAAGGCACGGACAGAGAATGAACCACTTAACGGGAGAGTATACGGGTCTTCTTACCTCCTGGTTTCCTAAAAAAAGCCAAGCCTAATCAAATTCCAGTGGCACAAACAGGGCCAGATGGATAATTTGGAGGTAAAATATGCTTTTATATTAAAGATGGTGTTTGTCCCAAGCATTCTATTACCTACAAACCAGCATGGTTTCAATTTAAGTTTCTGTTAATTCTGAGCATTTCTTTCAAGTGTTCTTATTTAAAGTAGAAATTCCACATTGAACATTTTAAAAACATTAACTGTCAAAGGCAACTGTGATCGGTTTTCCTTTCAAACCTCTGCCAAATGTAGATATTTGTGATCATTGATGCTCCTTGTTTTTCTCCCTCTCCCTTATTAGATCATTAGTAAAATACAAGTCCAGGAGAAATTGCCTTTCACTGAGACTCTACGAGGAAAGAGGAGAAACCAATGCCCAGAGAAGCTGCAGGGTCACTGCTGGCAACATCATCTGTAGAGATATATGCCGAGAGGACAACATTTTTGTCCTGGTAACTTAATGAGGAGTCACTACTTTATGGTTTTTCCCATTGAGAGAACAGATGTTTTTTGCCACACAGGCCACAAAAGACACTTCAAGAAAAGTGAATGTCAGCTTACTGCCTCAAAATAAACCATATGCTCAAATATATGTTTAAAGGGTATTAAAACATAAATTTCAAAATTTTCCCAAAGAAAGGCCAGAAAGGACAATAACCAGGTGGACCACATTAAAAGGAACACTGGAGAAACCACATTCAATGAGAAATGAACACACCTCCCAAAAGAAATCCAAGGCCATCTTATTATAAAGTGAAAACCAGGTATTTTCTAAAGAGTATACTATGAGGTACAACTGCTTGCCAACTTCATCTTTGTGAGGGAGTGTAATGGAAACTTACAAGACAAGTCTAGAGAAAGCCAGTATACAGAAACCTTTAGTTCCTTCATTTATAAGTGTGGACACATTGCTTTGGCCAGAGAAGAGTTTCTGTTGTTAAGAACATGGATAATTGTTAGTATCACACAAGGTACACCAATCCAAATTTCTGATTTCATCAACACTCTCTTATACATACACTTGTTCCTGAAAGTTCATCTATATACCATCACCTAATGTGATACTACAGTTCCAGCCTCATCAGCCCAGACTTCATGACCCTCTCAAATGCATGCTTGCCATCTCTCTATCCTGCTCAACTCTAGGCAACCTTCCAGGCCTGCCTGGCTCCAATTCCACATTTCTGTGGAGATTTCAAAAACTGCTTACTTCTGGACTTGTAAGTCACATACTGTTTGAACTCTTCGCATGGCATTTAAAGCACACCCTTAGTATATTATCTTTTTCTTAAACATATTTTGAAAGAATGTTAGGAAATTCAGATTGGTTTCAAATGGAGATGATGAAATCAAACATATCACACACACACTGTATATGATAGCTAATAGTGGTGTGGTTTGCAAACCGGTAAATGCTTACCAACTGATTGGCAGTGTAACTGTTATTTTTCAATATTCTGTAGCTAAGATTAGTAATCTACTGAACTATGGTATGATTTCTCCATTCCAACTAATACTAGTAGTAAAATAGATTATTTCAAAAAAAAAAAAGGCCACAAACAGGCTAAATGTTGGTTCAAATTTAAGAAGATAAAATTTCATATGAACAATGTTTAGTCTTGCAACTAATCCAAAAAAGTGTAAGATACATGTGTGGAGAAAACTCAGAGATCATAGATTAGTGTAAATTAATATAAGTTGAGCAAGGTGTGGCTGCCAACATATTTGAATCTTAGATTACCTTAAAAGGAGTATGTCCAAAACACAGAAGATTATCACATCCTCTTGGGCCGTATGCCATTCTGTGCTGCTCATACACTGAGTGTGAAGTTTGGTTTTTTAAAAAGCAGAAGGGTGTGCACAGTACAGTCACCATGAGAGTAATGAAGAACAGTGTGGGGAGCTTTGAGATTTTAGTGAAATGAAAAGAGGCCTTGGGATAAAGCCATCTTCAAATACTTAAAGCGCTGACATGGGAGTGAAAGATTAGACTTGTTTCAACTGGCTTCATAGGAGAGAACTATAAATAATTGCAGAAGACATGACAAGACAGATCTAGATTCAAAATAAAAATTTTGTGACTATTAAATTGTCCCCAAACTGAGTTATATGAAGCTCCTCACTGCTGAAGGTGGTCAAGACAGAGGCATCTAGCCATAAAATGGGAATATGATCCAGGGATTCAGATTGAAGATTTCATCAAACCTTGAAATTCTCCTTTGGGAGTAAAGACGGGGAGAACTGTGTAAGAAATTGCTGTGGTCTGAACATGCCCCCTGCCAAAATCCATATGTTGAAATTCTAATCCCCAAAGATGATGGTGTTAGGAGGTGGGATCTTTAGAAGGTGCTAAAGCCATGGGGGTGGAGCCCTGGTGAATAGGATCAGTGCCTTATAAGGGAGGCTCCTAAGAAATTCCTATCCCCTTGTGCCAAATTAGGACACAGCAACAAGTGCTGACCATAAACCAAGCAGAGAGTCAAAATATGACCATTCTGCCACTTTGGACTTCCCAGCCTCCAGAACTGTGAGGAGTAAATTTATGTTGTTTATGAGCCACCCCTTCTATGGCAGCCCAAATGGACTAAGACAGAAATGAATTTCATTTCTTCTGAGCCAGCTTCTCACAGAAGCCAAGTTTCCAGGTTCCCACTCCCATTACATCATATACTTCATACCTAGAATGAGCCTCATCTCAGAACTGAGTAGTTATTCAACAAGAATGATATTTACCCTAAAAACACTATTCATGGGAGGATTCTTATCACCAATGTTCAACAGTTTTCTCTCCAAGCAATTTTGTGTATTCCATTTGTTTTAACAAGATACATATATGTCTCTAAAAATTTTTCTTCATAATTGCTAAAAAGAAATTTACTCCCAGTTTCTTCCCCCAGGGACTGTACAAGTCACCCAAACTCTGAGTAATGATTGTAGTAAAGGAACACCATTACCAAATTTAATAATTGAGGTAGTTCATCCTCATCAAGGTTGTAAGTGCCTACGAGCTATAAGCATTAAGCCTCATATCAACACAACAAAGAAGGTACTACTGTTACCAACTTTTGCAGTAGAGAAACTGAAACACAGAGGCCATACAACTACATAGTTGGGATCTGAATCCAGATTTTTGCTGCAAGACTGGCATAGTTAACCACATTTTCAAATTCTCCCTGGGTTATACTTCCAGAGAAAGACACTGGATCTTAATGTAAGAGATTCCTCACAACAGAGTCTGAACACTTACCCATGCAACTGATCATTATTTTCCCTTTGTTGCAAAGAGCAACTGATGTCCTTAGTTTACCACATGCATGTCATTCTCTACAAAGTTTTACCTACCCACATATCTATAGTTTGAGGAATTTGTATCCAGATTAAAAAGTTAGAAAATTAGTGATAAGCTGAATTTTTACCTCCAATAAGTAGTAATAGTTCTCATAAAAAAGGCATTTCTCCCAGTACAAAGCTGTGTTTGTTGCAATAGAAATAGCACAGCAAAATGTGCTTTTGCCAAGGCAAATAATTGGGGTTACTTGACAGGGTTACCATGAGTCTTAATATCACCCATTAATTAGTGCCACATTGGCTACTTCAGCAGGGAGGATGAGGCTGAGCTTGGCTCCAGAGGTTGGAGAGGTATATAGAGAGGATGTGATGGTAAACAGGTGCTGGTCAAAGCTAGGTGCAGGATCCCACATGCCCATTCACTGAAGGTAATGCAGTGTTATTTGGGAGGGAGGAGAAAGAATTATACAATCATTAATATTTTTGCCAAACTGTCATCAAAATAATAAAAGTCATGGAAGTGCAGGATTCTAATTCCAACAGTGTAACAACCAGGGTAGCAAGTGAATGATGGTCAGAGTTTGAAAGAGAAAGAGATTGTGAGTTCAATCCATTATACAGCCTGGGGCAAACAGAAGGTTTACAGGTGTAAGTATGCAAAACTCAGATTTTATTCTTATATTATTATTTAATTATTATAGTGTTTTCCACACAAACAACTGTAAACCTACTTTTGCCTGCTTCCGGTATTCATATTCTTCTATACTTTTTAAAAAAAAAACTGTAAATAGACCATTAATGACTGGGATATGGTTTAGGGCTTACGGGTTGAGTGGTCTAGGGCAGGTTACTGAACAGATAGTGGTTGCATCTTTGTAAGAGGAGATAGAGCTATGTTTCAGACACTCTATACTAGCAAAATAACTAATAGTGTATTGATCACTTATGAGTTAGACATACTCTTAAATACTTTATAAGACTTATTTTTTTAATCCCCATAATGCTCCTACAAGGTAGAGACTATCACAATACAGTTCAGTTCAGGAGGTTCTTAAACACTAGGATACAACAGAATCATCTAAAGGGCTTCGTGGAAATTGATTTTGGGGAGTGTCTTATTCAGTAGGTCTGGGGTGCAGCCTAGACTTTGCTTCCCTTACTGGCTCCTGGGCAATGCTGCAGGTGTGTGAAATGTATGTAATAATAGTACTTACCTCATAGGAGTCTGAGGAGGCTCTTATGACCTAGACCATGAAATTTGTGGCCTATAACAGGTACTAAGCAAATGTTTACCAAATTATTTTACAGATGAGAAAAACTAATGCATCTAAAGATTAAGTTACCTATTTCACAATGATGAACTATAAGGTCTGTACTTAAACCTAAATCTATCTTCAAGGTATTTTTTACTCTAGTAAACTATCTCTCAAACACTACATCAAAAACCTCTTATTAATATCTTAATGAAAATATCTGGTATGCCCAGAATACACTCCAGTTCAATTACACCAGCATCTCTGGGAATGGTATCCAGTCATCATCAATAGTTTTAACATCTCCCCCAGGTGATTCTGATATGAGTGGTTGTTCTTTGGCTTCGACTCACAACAAGATTCTTTGACCCAATGAGTACGTTGTAGGTCAAGGGAGGACATAAAAATTCTCCAGATGATTCTAATGTGCAACAAGGCTGTGAATTAATGATATTCTAGAGAATACACTTGCTTCTCTTCTTATGAGGATGTTTCAAAATGGTAAAAATACAAGTCCCTGGCTTAAAGCTATTTCAATTTGGTATTAAAACACCAGTGAATTTCAATCCAATTTTTAATTATTTTAATGGGAGAAATTTGCCCATAAATATATATGCACATGAATACAACAAAATCAAATTAGCCCAGACCACCAAAGGCACCCTGATATAGAGTATATGCCAATATTATCATTCCAAGTTTTTAATTCAAGGAAATCACTACTTATAAACATCTCTCTATAATTGTTTATATTATGCTTCTATCATAACTTATTTCCTTCACACTTGTATATGTTTGGTATTTCTAGCTTTCTTCTAGTGTGAGACTTAGTCTGCTTTTGCCATTAATGTTTGATTTTTTGTATTATTGTATTATCATAGGCAACATTATGGCAATAAGGCCTAGATTAACTAGCCTGGGCTATTTATAGTCTCTAGATACAGATTAGTAAATTATTAAAAATTCAGCTTCCTTAAACCGAAAGAAGAGTTACCTGTTGTTATAGCCTAAAACCAATGCTCTTTCTATGGTCCTTATATGTCAGAATACTTGGACCTAGAAAATCAACTAAAGGTAAAGATAGTTTGTAGACATATTGCTGTATAGTCCAGTCTACCTAGTCTCTCCTCCCCCTCTATATATGTATAAAGGCAGAGTAATTCATGTTACTACCTCTACAAGCTCTGCATCTAAAATTTTCTTTTAAAAATAGATTTGATTTTATGGATTCAATATAAAAGACTAAAAATACATTGCAAATTCCCTCGCATCTCAAAATAAATAACAGAAAAACAACTCTCATGGACATGAGCACATGTGCACTCACACACATGCATGCACAGTTGTTCTCAAAACAAGAAATCTGTAAAACAGACAAAAATAGATATTGATTTGGGTGATTCAACTATTGTTAGGAGAGATAAAGTTGATCTGCATATATTGATTTGGAAAAAATCCAAAAGGTAAAAAGTGTAAAAGACAAATTAATGGAAAAATACAATATGAAAATATATGTTCCCCTAAAAATGCAACCTCTACTTGTATCCACTTGTAAAAACATTGAGGGATTTATAAAATACTCTAAGGGATATACACCAAATTATTAGTGCTGGCTAGCTGGGTCTGTGCAAGAACGACAATGCAGAATTTAAAAAGAGAGGAAGTCTTTTTAATTTATATACCTCTGAGTCATTTGAATTTGCCAAGCAGCGGCATATGGTACAATATTTTAAATAGTGATAAAGACTATTTTTTAATTGAAGATATAGCTAATTTAATTTTCTTAACCTATGGAATATGAAGTCTCTTGTCAGAGGCTCAGGGACATCATCCCATTCACTCCACACTGATGATAACTCAAAACCACATAAGGAGGGTTAAATGAGCCAGTGACAAAAAGAAAAAAGCCTAAGAAAATTTTGTTTAATGCTTAGAGCACTGTAGATATCCTCAAGCCAGGTGTGCACCCCTCGCAAATCTTACCCCCATAGTCACAGCAGAGAAGGGAGTCAAATGGAGCTGCTCTTGTACAAGCCCAAAGCTTCCCACCTTGTTGGATACAGCAGAAGAGCCATTGTCAGTCAAGAGTTGAACTCAGGCCATCCCCTGGTGGAACAGGATGGGTACCTGGAAGGTGATAGGATCCTGTACTCTGCCTTGAGATCCTCAATCATCACACATAGGATTTCTAGCACCCCTTCCTCTTTTTCACAGCACACATGCACACACATTCACACATACTCAACATCATAACATTTTGTCAGGGTCCCAGCAACCTTCACTCTTACATCAGCAGAATTCACATTTGGTCTTAATACACCTAGAATAATGACAACTTGCATTGTCTTGACTTAAACTCTTTAATATGGAGAGATCAACAAACCATGTTGGGATCTTAGGTCTCAGTCAAATCTGCTTTCATTGTTCAGGTAGTCAACTCTCACGTCATGGGTTGTAAAGGGCTGAAATGCGTTTACCACCCTGTGTGTCAAATCTGTACTGTACCTCATGTACACAGCCAGCAACAGGAACTTTTTGAATATAAAACCAAGTAATATTTGCTCCTCTGGCTTTAAAAAGTCAAATTAAACAAGATAGCTTATCCAAAAAAACCCAAGATAATGCCAAATCATTGTAACAAAAGCAATTGTATTCAATCCTAAAATAAATAGCAAGCAAACTACAAGACAGTAAATGGAGAAGGATTGGAGAGGAAGGGAGGGAGGAGAGGAAGAGTTACAAGTCAACATTCCATTCCTTTTATATGCTGTGTGATACTTTTACTTGAGGCAAGCATATTTTTGACATGATCAATCCTTCTTCCTAGATTTCCTATCCTGAGAACATTGATAGGATAAGACAATTATTTAGTAACAATAAATTATTTCCTTTAAGATGCTTGTTTCTGGACGCCACCAACAAAAATGTGAAATAGCTTCAGTATATTTGCAAGGTGGTGCAATTGAAATACTGTATTGCATATGCAATTTCTGATCTTTGCACTTACTCGTCAAAGCAAAAAAAAATGAAACAAAATATTAGAAATGACACTGCAAAGCCCATTTTCAATCAGGGACTATCCCCAAATGGAAACAAGCTGGTTGTACCACTTAACTACAATTTCATTCCTGATTTACATTGAGTCTCCCTTAAAGTTTGGAATATTTTATGGCACAAGTTTGGAAAGAGGGTAGAGGGAAGTGGATGGTTCAATAAACAGTTATACGTGTCTAATCCTCAAAAAATTAGCTTCTTTCTGTCAGATGCCATCTTCTTGAGTCTCCTAGGAGACAATTCTAGCTAAATAAATTTCAAGACCTTGCTTCATTATAAAACTTCACCCATGTGCCCAAGGAATGATGCTGTCATAGTGGAGAACCTTGAAAACTTTGGAAGGAAATACAACTTTCCACTAAAGATCTGAAAACAAACTTTCAGCTAATAATTTCAGGAATAGACACTACAGACTGCCGTGATCTCTTTTTTTCAAGTGTGGGAGTACCAATATCAATATTGCTGGGGGGATTGTTAAGTTAATAAATTCTTATAAAATTTAATCTCATTAGGTTGAGACATTGTTCCATCAAGCTTCTCAGTAGGGCCAACCCTCAGAGAACAATGCCCTATAAAGACCTGCAGGCCTAGTTGGCTCTGGAGCAAGACATCAGATTTAAACTCTATGATTCACTGTCCCTTGATTTTGTATGTGGAGGAGAGGTGACACATAATTTAAAGAGAAAAAGCTCCCAATGTAGAAAGCCAAAATTTAGGAAATGCACACTGAAAAATGTTCATCTTACTGACATGAATTTTAAGTAAAACCAGAAAAATGTAAGAATGTAGTGGAAAAATACAAAATATGAATTTAAATAGAAATTAGTAAAATGCCAATCCAAGCATATATTTCATTTACCAAATGGGTATTAAAATAACTTGAGTAGGTGATGGAAAGGGTTAACTTTTTTATGTGATGTCTCACATAAAGAAGGTTTTTGATAAATGGCAACAGTTGTTATTATTATTATGATCATTAAAATATAAAAGTTGAACATTTTCTCTGCATCTAACTTTTCCTTTAAGAAAAACATAAGCTCTTTGCTTTTATAAAGTTATGCAAAATTAGCTGCCAGTTATATAGATTCAAAACTGAGTTTTAAGTCCCAGTCTATGTAGAAATGCATATAAATTGCTACCTTAATAAATTTCACAAATATGATTTTCATGATGCAAATTGATTATGATTCATTGTGTCTATTCTACCATACCCCATCACTGTTCTTTATCATAACTTCCATGAAAACTTTCCAGTAGGGTGTCTTAACATGATATTGTTTGCCCTTCTCTTGGCACCAATATATTATATACAAATTAAATCATCCCTGTGTTATTTTCTCTTGAGGATGGGACCATTCTAATAGTACTACTTGCCTTTATTCCCAATTATAAACTCAAATTTGCAATAGTTATTTAGAAGGTGTTATGGATTGAATTGTGTCCCTCCCACCCCATCACACACACACAAAGAAAGATGTAGTCCTATGCTCCATATCGCTAGCTATCAGAGAGATGCAAATTAAAACCACAATGAGATACCACCTCACACCAGTCAGAATGGCCATCATAAACAAAACAACAAACAACAAGTGTTGGAGAGGTTGTGGAGAAAAGGGGACCCTAGTACACTGTTGGTGGGACTGCAGACTGGTACAGCCACTATGGAAAGCAATATGGAATATT
>PVKU01004134.1:0-155650 GCA_004027475.1 Anoura caudifer
TGGCTCACCTTCACATGTTTGATGCGTGGATCTCTCAGACACATTTGTGTGTTGACCAGGGAATCCTTGGTTGAGTTATGGCTGTTCCGACTGCTGTAATTTCAAGGGGAGAGACCAAGGGGATCTCTCATGCCACCATTCCTCTGACATCACGTCACTCCACGTCACCACCTGGCTAGATTGTATTTATTTATTTTTAGAGAAAAGGGAAGGCAGGGAGAAAGAGAGGGAGAGAAACATCAGTGTGTGGTTGCCTCTCACATGCCCATACTGGGGACCTGGCCCACAACCCAGGCATGTGCCCTGACTGGGAATCGAACCGGCAACCCTTTGGTTTGCAGCCTGGCACTCAATTCACTGAGCCACACCAGCCAGGGCTCCTTTGCTAGTTTTATACGCAGTCCAGGGCTGGAAAAGAAATACAATCTTGGTAGAATAAATAATTGTCCAGAAGAGAATCCCCATATTTATGGAGCATACCCATTGTATTTTATATAATTTGTAGTGTTCTATGGTCATTCTACAAATTCTATATATTTTATAAAATGTTTTTCAAACTTGCAAATAGAATACTGTTGATTTTGTAAATTTTATGCTGGTTATGTTTCAAATTTTCGTTCCCTGAAATTTCCCGGAGTATTTAATGGAAGCTTCTTCAGTGGTCCAAATTATTGTCAAATTAAAAGTTATGATATTCATTGTCTTGTGGGTTAACTACAAATAAGATTACCTCTTTATGTATTCTGCTTTTATATAATAGGTAGATAAGACTTGGAAGAAGTAATTTATGTACCACAGAAATAATCATGGTGGCTTAGAATTTATTCATTTATAAAAGTTTGAGTAATAGGTTTCTGTTTTACTGTTCTTAATTATTGATGAAATTCATGATTATCTCCTTCATATTTTAAAATTTTGTTCTACTTAAAATATTCAGAAGTGTATTAGCCAAAGAACATGCATGACCCATGGACACAGACAACAGTGTGGGAATTACCAGAGGGAATGGGGTGGGGCTGGGTAGAGGCAGGCAAAGGGGGGAAATGCAAAAATGTGTAATAGCGTCCACAATAAAAATAAAGTTAAAAGAACGAAAAAATAAAATATTTAGCAGCTCAGTTTTTAAGAAAACACTCAATGGAAAAATATAAAGCCATCTTTAACATTTTACCAGTTGTTGAAATTCAGACTCACTCATTAGCAGAAATAATGATTTTCTAATTTTTTTGGCCTGCAAAAAGTTGTGCTTCATAATTATTTTTAGGCATTTCTGGTGGCATCAGTTAAAATGCCAAGTGCCATATTTTTCACTTTGAAAATGCAAATAAAAAAGTCATTTAAATAAAAGGATAAACTCAATTAAATAGAAACAGGGCCCTCTCCCGCACAGCAGACACCCACTGCGGACCGCAACTGTTGCCACCTCCTCCCGAGTCGGGCCGCCTACTGTGCCTCCCAGATGACATCTCCTCCTCAGCCGCGGCATGCAGCTTGAGCCAACTGCCTCTTTGCTTTCGCCTCCTCCTCAGGAGAAGCTAATTGCTCTCCAAAAACTTTGGAGGGGCTACCTTATTTGGTTAGCGAGCTTGCTGCCTTTGTAAGAGTAAGGCAACTGGCATTTAATGACTTCAGAATGTCTTGATACTCAATGAAATTTCTTTGTCTACAAAAAATGCTCATTGACTTATAGCAGGGGTGTCAAAGTCATTTTCACCAGGGGCCACATCAGCCTTGCAGTTGCCTTCAAAGGGCCGAATGTGACTTTAGGACTGTGTAAATGTAACTGCTCCTTAACAGTTAAGCAAGAGCTCGGCATGAGGTAGAAACCAGGTGTCACGCCAGCTAAAACAAGGTGGAGGGCCGGATTCTGCCCATGGGCCTTGTGTTTGCCACCTGTGACTTATATGATGCTTAATTTTGCTAAAGAAACTCCACATTTTGTCTAGTGACTTTTCAAATTAACCCTATATAGTTGATTTTCCCAGTAACAAAATGATATGCAAATAAGTTTATGAGGATCTGGATATAGTTTGGAAATGGCAGACACCAACACTGGTGTTATTTTTACACTAAATTAGGATTGAACAGAAACTTCAGTTAATCATTAATTTAATTGAGGCAATAAAATACTATTTAGGCTGAAGGGAAAAAAGGTTGACTCATCCAAGAGTTTCATGTAATTACATTTTGGGGAAAGTATTCTGGAACTTTGCTTATGTTTCTAGATATATAACTTATTGCCAGATACGTGTTTTTTATGTATTTCTTTGAAATTTCATGTTTCAATTACAGTTTCCATTCAATATTGTTTTTCTTGCTAATCCATTCAACTTTTTCACCCAGTCCCCAACCCCCATCTCCTCTGACTGCCATCAGTCTGTTGCGTGTATCTGTGAATTTCTTTCAATTTTGTTTGTTCATTTATTCTGTTTTTAGATTTTATATAATTCAAATCATCTTGTATTTGTCTTTCTCTGAGTGACTTAGTTCACTGAGCATAATCCCCTCTAGGCCCATCCATAGTGTTGCAAATGGTAAGATTTCATTCTTTTTCATGATTTATATTTCACTGTAAATATGCATCACAGCTTTTTTTATTTCCTAGTGTATTCATGGGCCTTTGGGTTGATTCCCTATCTTATCTGTTGGAAATGCCACTGCAATAAACAGAGGGGTGCAAAGGTTCTTTTGGATTGGTGTTTCAGGGTTCTTAGGGTAAAATACCAGCAGTAGAATTGCAGGGTCAACAGGCAGTTCCATCTTTAGTTTTCTGAGGAAATCCCATCCTGCTTTCCATCGTGGCTGTACCAGTCTGAATTCCCAGCAGCTATGTACTAGGGTTGCCTTTTCTCCACATGTTGCCAACACTTGTTGATGTATTGATGGTCGCCATTCTGACCAGTGTGTGATATCTCAGTGTGTTTTTTTCCCCTCCTTGTTCACTTCCTCTCATCT
Organism: Anoura caudifer; assembly: GCA_004027475.1. Classification (NCBI taxonomy): domain Eukaryota; kingdom Metazoa; phylum Chordata; class Mammalia; order Chiroptera; family Phyllostomidae; genus Anoura; species Anoura caudifer. The sequence goes on from PVKU01004134.1 coordinate 2,956, forward strand.
CCTGCCCAACCCACTTCCCAGCTTCAGCGTAACATCAGTTACTTTCACACGTGATGGGATTAGTGTACTTGGAGAACAGCTGAGAGATAAGGGACTCAGCCTACTATTGCAGTTACAAACCCTGGCCCAGAGAGGTAAGCAGTCCCCCTCCCCCACCTGCACCCCCACCCCCCCTCCCCACCTCCCGTTGACCACAGCTAAGCAGCCTTGAAGCTCCCAACTAGAAAGCAGCAAGATTTTTTTCACCTGCATCTCTCCAATCATTAGTAAATGCTCCAGGGGGCCACATAAATCCAATTCTAATTGTAAAGAGCACCCAGCAGCCATTTCTGTGTAACACCATGAACCAGAGAAGAGGAAGATCAGGTTCCTCTTTGGGAAGGTTAGAAACATCTAACGTTAACAGGTAAGAAAAGGTTATTTTTATTCCATGTTCTATCAAAGATCATGTAGAATTTTCTAAAATTCTGCTTGGGTACACGCTTGTGGTTTTAATTTGCATCTCTCTCGTGATTTGTTGTGTTGAGCATCTTCTCGTCTGTGTATTGGCCATCAGTATGTCCTTTTTGGAAAAGTTTCTATTCAGGTTCTCTGCCCATTTTTAAGAATTACATTTATTGGGGTAACATTGCTTAGTACAATTATATACATTCTAAATGTACAATTCTATGATACACTGTCTGTGTATGGCATTGTGTGCCCATTGGAAAAAGTTAAAACTTCTTTCACCATATATATTACCCCTGAACCCTTTATTACTACCCGAGCTCCCAACTCTGGTAACCAACATACTATTTGCTGTGTCTCTGAGGCTTTATTTGTTTATTTGTCATGTGTGTTCATTTGTTGTCCTTCAATAGATGATTGGCTAAAAGATGTGGTATACACACACACATATACATATACACAAAATGGCATACTACTCAACCATTATAAAAGAAAAATTCTGCTATTTGTGACAACATGGATGGATCTTGTGAATATCATGCCAGGTGAAATATGTCAGAAAAGTGAAAGAACCATATAATTTTTATCATATGTGGGATATAAAACTGAAAACCTGTGCCCATTTTTAAATTGGATTGTTTGTTTTTTTTGACATTGAGTTGTATGAGTCTTTATAAAGTTTGGATGTTAAGCTTTTATAGGATGTATTATTGGTGAATATCTTCACCCATTCAGTAGAGTGTCTTTTCATTTTGTTGTTGGTTTCCTTTTTAAGTTTGATGTTGTTCCATCTGTTTGTGTTTTCTTTTGCTTTCCTTATATATCAGATATATCAGAAAACATGTTACTTCAAGAAAAGTCAGAGTTTACTGTTTCTTTTCTTTTATGATGTTTATGGTTTTGAGTCGTACATTAAGTCTGTATTCCATTTTGAGTTTATTCTTGTATAGGATGAAAGATGATGTTCTAGCTTCATCTTTTTTGCATGTATCCATCCAATTTTTCAAACATCATTTATTGAACAGATAGTCTTTAACCCAATATAAGTGCTCGCCTTATTTGTCAAATATTAATTAATCGTATAGGTGTGGATTTCTTTCTGGGCTCTCTATTCTGTTTTATTGATCTATTTGTCTCTTTTTGTACCAGTACCATTTTGATTACTATAGTATCATTTGATATTGGGCAGTGTGATACCTCCAACTCTGTTCTTCGTTATAAGATTGTTGTGGCTATTTGGGGCTTTTCGTGGTTCCATGTAAATTTTTGGATTATTTGCCTATGAAAAATGCCATTGGTATGTTGATAGGAGTTGTGTTGAATCTATAGATTGCTTTGGGTAGTGTAGACATTTTGGTGATGTTAATTCTTCCCGTCCATGAACACGGTATATGCATCCATTTATTTGTATCTTCTTCAATTTCTTTCTTCAGTATGTTTTGTTTATTTGAGTACAAGTCTTTTACCTTTTGAGTTATATTTATTCATACTTATTTTATTTATATTTTTAAGAGGCAATTGTAAATGGGAATGTTTTCTCAATTTTCCTTTCTGATAGTCATTATTGGTGTATAAAAATACAAATGAGTTCTAAATATTTCTTTTGTATCCTGCTGCTTTACTGAATTCATTTATAAGCTCTAGCAGTTTTTTTGTGTGTGGAATCTATGTTTTTTTATACACAGATTCATGTCACCTTCTAATAATTGCAGTTTTACTTCTTTTCAATTTGGATGCCTTTTATTTATTTTTTCTGTCAACCTGAGTTTTACAACTTGTTAAATAAAGATAATTATTACTCAAAGAGTTTTAAAGGTAACATTATATGAATTAATACATATCAAGTGCTTTAAATAGCATGTAGGAACATAGTAAATGATAAGCTATTATTAATGTATTGTCCTATGGCTTTAACAAATATTATTAAGATCCTAGTATGAGACAACTACCATAATAGGCACTATAAAATGATGAAAAGGAGTGTGATGAAGTCAATATCATAAGTGTTAAAAATGGTATATAAGAGTACTAAGTAACCCAGAGGCAGAAAAAGTTCTATGAAGAAACTGTATGGAGATTTCTCAAAGGATATGATGCCTGAACAGAAGTTTAAAGAATGAATGAGAACTTTCATTTGGATAAGGGGATTAAAAGTATTTCAGAATGAGTGTAGAGACTGGGGATAAGCACAGTCTATTTAAACTGCTGAAGACAGCTTGTTCTTACTGAAACCCAAAGACACAGGAGAAACACCTAGTGAGATAGACCAGGCCATAGTGAGCTTTTTCCATTTTTAAGGAAATGGACCTTAAGTTTAAGTAAAGATGACTCACTAATCATTACCTTTAGTTTCAATCACTTTATATTTAGACATTTGGAGCTTCCTATCTCAGTCTGTTAACCTTTTGTATTTGAAGTATTTTATGAACCTGATAATCAGTTGTACTTTGTCCAGCACCTCACGTACCCTTCCTATCCAATTCTCATTATCATTCTTTTGTGTTTTTAAATAGTTGATATCTTCCCTCTAACTAACACAGAAGGTCCAAACTGCAGGATCTACCCTCAATTTAATTATCTAATTTATTTCCCCTACCTCTTATTCATAGCCTCCATTCAGGCCGATTTTATTTTCCTAAAAAGATTCTGCACTTTTATACTTTTGCACCATTCCACATGTTCTTCTCTCTACACAGGATGATATTCTAGTGAGCCCCTGGTTAAAAAAAAGTCTTACCTATCCTTCAAGTGATCTTTTTGTAAATGCTAATTTCATCTACTGAATGTGAGGGCTCTCTCCTAGATTCACCTGTATTTATTAGGCCTCTTCTCTGTGCTATTCATGTGTTAGATATGCCTATACACTGCCTATGTGAATATGCACACAAATCATTTAGGGAAACATTGTTGTTCCTCTTCTACATAATTTACTACTGAAGGCAAGAGAGGTTGAACCAAACGCACCCAAGTTCACATAGTTATTAAGTGACAGAGTCCAGCTTTAAACCCAAGTTTTCTGTTATACTTTGCTGTCTCCCTACTTTTCAGCTCACTTCTGAATTTTGTCTTAGCATATTCTGCAACGTATTAGCCTTTTAAAAATATTCCAATTTGTATCTAATTCTTTTTGGTGTCTGCCACAGCACAAAGCACACTGACTTGTACACATGTCTTTCAAGATGAATTGTGGAATGCAAGCATAACTTAATGAAAGACTCCAACTCTTTGATTTTGTATGACCTTGCTCTCTACAGGCCAGATACACAGAACCAGGGGCAGGGCCTAGTCAAGCCCTACTAGGCAGTTCAGCACAATTCTGATGTTTCCTTGGAAACTGTGGAAGTAAAGTAAATAATGCCTAAGAAATATTTAGAGGTTTTCATTTAAATGGTACTATGTACATTTAAGGATTTTTAAAAAAATCATTGTAGATATTAAACCTTGTGGGAAATTAGTTAAAACTATTTTGAGAAGTCTTTACTGAGGAAATTAGTTTCTTGATCTAGTGACATATGATATAGCTTATGAGCCAATATTTAAACCGTCAGGTCCATTTACTGGACACAAGGGTACCATTGATCTAAAGACTACATTTAGTAAGTACAATGTTCTTAGAGTTAGTAGCTATTATTTTCTAGAGTTCATAAAATTTTACTTGGCCTATATTCAAGCATAATTGTATGAGTGTATTGCTTAAATATGCCAGACTAGTAAATCAGCAAGTCTTCACCAATTCTTTCTAATTTTGCTCTCCTCTCTTTTTGATTAAATCTCATTTAAGCTTAATCAATTGATTTAGCAAATTAAAACCAAACGTTAAAAGGCAGAGTCAGTATTAGACTAAAATAATTCTGATGCAGTGAAAGCATTAGTTTGCCTTTCCAAGACAGTTCAAGCAGCCACCAAAAACATTTAAAACAGCTAGAAAGCCAACCTTCATATTCAAATGCTGTGGAAAAGACCTCTATCATTATTTTATGTATGAGACACCTCATTTTTTCCATGTTAAACATGCTCCTTTATTTCATGCTCCACAGACTTATATATAGTATGCTGATTTTTCACAGTTGTCAAGAATTTAATATTAGTCTTTTTACTTTTAGCTTTCAGGATGTGTTTGTAGATCATTGAATTGTATATAAAATGTAATTGTTTTTCTCCCAATTGGAGAATAGATAAAAGTTAAAGCAGCATGTCCAACCTATTGGTACTGACTTATATTTCCTACTTGTTAGTGCACAAAATATTTCATCATGTGTCCTTCAAACTCACCACGTGATTATACATGGTATTATGAGAAGTACCCTGAGTGGTACATTTTGTTGAACTCTGACTCATGAGTGAACAGATTCATCTCAGAGGTTGGAAGAGTAAATGGTGAGAAAAATGGATTGTATGATTCTAAATGGCTGAATAGAATGAGAATGCAAGAGAAATGATGAAGTAATAATTATTGTATCACAAAGATGTGAACACTAAATGAGAATGACAAAAGCATATCTGTTTTTTAACTTTTGAAATGATGGATAATGTGCTTCAAAACTGTTTATATTAACATATTCAGTCATGGTCAGGTAAGTATTGTTTAAATAGCTCCTTTATATTTTTTCTTAAGTGTTTATTTCAATAATATAGTTACCTCTGTATATACTAGCTTATCCCTTCTGTATGTCATTTTTAATAAAACCTTTGTGCTAAAGAGTTTTTTTGAAGATTAAATAAGGTAGTCAGGGTAAAGGGATAAGGACAATATCAAGAACAATATAAAAATGAATTGATTATTAACTATTATTAGTACTTCTTCAGTGTGATATGAATTATTTTAATTTAATTGCAGGTCACTCCTGCTGTTTGAAATACATTTAAAACTATAACACTTTAAAACATTATAGCAGTAACTTAAAGATTTTATTTATTTTTAGAGAGAGGGGAAGGGAGAGAGAAAGGGAGAGAAACATCAATGTGTGGTTGCCTCTCACACGCCCCTACTGGGGACCTGGCCCACAACCCAGGCATGTGCCCTGACTGGGAATCGAACCAGGGATCCTTTGGTTTGCAGGTTGGCACTCAATCCATTGAACCACATCAGCCAGGGCATATAATAGTAAGTTCCAAAGATAGTTTCTTGTGACGTTATCTAAAATTGTACTGTGTAAGTTATACACAATTAGGGCAAACAGTGAAGTGAGGAAGTTAAAAGTCATGAGTTTAGTGAGCTCTTCTTTCTTATCACCTTACATTTGTACCAGTGGTACACTTGGTTTAACACTGGGCATGGAACAGAAGATATTGACTCTGGTACCATTCATTTTATGCCTTTGAACCAATCACTTGTATTTTCTAAGGTTCAGTTACTTCTAAAAATTAGGACATTCATAAGCCTCATTGGGCTGCTGTAAAGGTCAAAAGAGAGAGTCACTGGAAGTGCGCTTTGTGGAGAGGAAGGTTTTATGGAAACAAGTAATAATGTACTCAGTAGAATTTTGATCATATATATTTGTTTAAGTATGAGGATCAGTTTCTAGTCTTAAGGCTGCCACTAAACTAATGCTGGGATTTGGAGCAGAGTTTCAGAACATGCCATGGAGCCAAGATGAATGAATGAACAAGAATCTTTTCAACATGTGTTTCTGAAACAGCTGTATGTACATACATGAAAAGAAGAAGCTAGATATCTACTTCACAGCATATACAAAAATGAACTTGAGTGCATCCAATCAAAGACATCAATGTAAGGGCAAACTGTGGAACTCTGAGAAGAAAACATAGCTATACTTCTTCATAACCTTCAATTAGAAAACTGGGTCTTAAATATGATGCCAAAAACACAAGCTATAAACAGAGATAAACTGTACATTATATAAATTTTTTAAAAAATGCACTTCAGAGAACTACATCAAGAAAGTGAAAAGTCTACACAAAAACCTGGACATGAATGTTCTTAGCAACATTCTTCATAGCAGCTAAAACATGAAAACAATATGAATGTCAATTGACTGAGAAAAAATGTTTTATGTAAATACAATAAATACAATGTGGTATATCCATATGACATATTCTTTGTCAATAAAAATAAATGGAATACTGACACATGCTACAGCATGGATGAGCCTTGAAATTTTTATGTTAATTGAAAGAAGCCAGTCCTAAACGATCAGTAAATTACATATAAGTGAAATGTCTATAATAGGCAAATATTTCAGGACCTAAGGTAGGTTAGTAGTTGCCAAGGGCTTGCAGTTGGGAGTGGTTTGTATTTATTTATGATATGTGGCCACAGGAAGAAATTCAGAAATAAAATAAAGTTTGTGCCCCTGCTGGTGTGGCTCAGTGGACTGAGGACTGGCCTGTGAACCAAAGAGTTGCCAGTTGGATTCCCAGTCAGGGTATGTACCTGGGGTGTGGGCCAGGTCCCTCGTAGGGGGACACACGAGAGGCAATCAGATATTGATGTTTCTCCTCCTCTCTTTCTCCCTCCCTTCCCCTCTAAAAATAAATAAAATCTTTTGAAAAGATTTGCCATACTAACAGCTCCAAGATACAAGAGACACAGCATGCCAGGTAGGACCACATAAGAAAGACACTAGGCAGGTCAGGAAGCACGAGGCAGCAGGGAAGGGAGGGGTTAGAACAGAGCATTTATTAGGGTATCCTAGAAAGTCAAGCCAGGGTGGAATGAACAGGTTCCAATTGTGGAGTTAAAATCATTTCTGTGAGTTTTGGGTTCATTTCCTGGTGCTTGGCCCTGAGATGACCAGTACTGCCTTGCACTGGCTAGTTTGCATATCAAAGGTCTGCTGCCAGGTGGAGTGTGGGCAGTTTCCTGAGAGTCAGGTGCCCCAGGGACAGGCACTGTCTCTGTAGCCAGGAAGGTTGTTTGAGATGCCAAACATCATCCTAAACATATAATTCTCTATATAATTGTATATATATACACACACATACACAATACAGGCAGTAACTGTGAATGGGTAGAGGGTTTATTTTTAAGGTTGTAACATATTTACAATTTGATAGAGGTAATGGACCATACTGGGAATATATGGAATTATATTGAATATATTGAATATATTGAATTATACAGTTTGAATGAGTATAATGTATGGTGTGTGACTATATCTCATTAAAGCTGATTAGAAAAATAATGCAAGTCATGAAGGGTTGGTTTAAAAACTACCTTTGTTGCCTAGTAGTTTGTAGCTTTAATCAAGCAACACAATGTCTCAATTTTTTTGGTACAAATTGGTGTATAAAGAATAATAAATTATAGTGACTACCACATGGAATCCTTACAAGGGTTATTTGATATATGTTTGTAAAGTGTTAAGCACAGTATTTGGCCTAAACGTTAAACAAAGTAAATAAGTGTTTGCTTTGTGCCTTTGTTTCTTTTTCTATAAAGATTAAGGAGTTGAGCTAAATAAATTCTAATATATCTGTACAGTTCTACCAGTCACATGATTCAAAGCCATCTACTGCTATATAATGGATGCGAATGAAACTGATGTTCCATATAAGGCAACTTGGGAAATACCAATTCTGGAACAACCTGACATGCTGTGTTCTAACCATTCCATACCTAACAGAGTATGTGATCACCAAGTGGACCAGGAAGGGTGAAGGTTTGGACATGTGAGAATCTGCAATAAATAGGAAGATAAAGGCCGGCAGCTTTTGTCCAGGCTACTAAACTCACCACTGGGCATACCAATGTCTCATGGTTCTTCCTAGCAATCAATGTAATTATTATTTTACTACCTATAAAATTTCATGTCCCTAAAATGTTTAAAGTATGAATTCTGTAAGGAACATTCTGTTTTTAAATAAGAAATCTTATTGATTTCACAAAAAATGTTGTTTTTAAAAAACCATGGATCATATGTTAATTTAAATTGCTAGATTGATTTACCGTTCCCGGAGCCATATGTGTAACACAGGCATTTCTGGACAGGAATCAAAAAATTATTGAAAACATCATTTAATACTGAGGCATTTGGAATTAGTCAGCATTTTGTAACTTGGAGAAGCAGGGAGTAGTTGCCAATGTGATACTTTCAAAATGGCATTTCCTGTAACGCAATCTGAGGTGTTGTTTGTTAGGTGCCTAATTAGCATGGTAAATTGGGTTAACGTAGAGATGAGAGGGCCTCAGCTGAAGAGAAAACACAAACTTCCTTTCAGATTGTGCTTCCCAGGACTTGAGAGTTCTAAGAGCCCTCGACCAGAGGCAGCTCTCTGAAGGAAATGGACTCTCAGGGCAGGGATTCCAAACCTTTCTCTCTGGGTTCCAGTGGATCTCATTCTGGGGCTGGAACAATCACACAACTCAAGACAAACAGCATGGTAAGGAAGACAAGTGCTTCTGAGATTCAGATAGGTAAATAAGGAAACCAGCAGGTTATAAAACGTCAGAGAGGGGCAAGGAAATTTACATACACCATGTAAAGTTTTTCAAATTCTAGAAAGATTTTAAAACACTGTGGGGGGCCAATGGAAATGACCTGAATGTACTATTTTTCCTCTGACGGCAACCTCTGTCAGATAAATGAGCTCATAGCTTTATTATCAAATAGGATTGAATCTAAACTTTTCAAGATTAAACACACGAGTTTTGAAAAACAGAAATAACAGAATGAAAATAAACATGGCTTTTGAGATTTGCACTAAAAACAGGAGCCATTCCTATATAAAATTATGAAGTAGGATGATCTTTTTATTCCCCTTATCTTTCTTGCTTTTTCCTCTCTTTCTTCCATTACTCTTCCTTCTCCCTCTACCTATGCTTGTTACCCACCACAATCTATTTTCTTAGGCAATCTCCAAGTCCACTCCCTTATTTTTCTTTTATCTTCCCCTTACTCTCAGAATCCTGGGTGCGTGCAGGGTGTCTGGCAGAGTGCAGGATGTCTTGCTAGTTACTATGACAAATAACGGTGACATTCTAACCTGAACCTCTGATGTCTTAGATAAGAAGAATGAATGGGTAATGTGTGAAAATTTATGGCCTGTTGTAGTAGATCTCTTTAGATAGAGGAGTGCTTTTTTTAGTTTTTACAAGGGTCATATAGTTAACCCATGAAGACAGCTAGAATGCTACAGGAAGTAAGGGGTGGCGGCAGGCAGTGAAAATGAATTCTTGTCACATTGCTTATTGTGTTCTGCATTATTTTTAAATTCACTTACTATGCATCTATCATAAAACTAGTAAATCCTGGGAGAAAATGAAGAAATTCTTGTTTAGAAGATACATTTGAGAATTGGAAAACATTTGATCTTCACTTTTTTTTGTGGTCTACCAACCTCCCCACAATTAAAAATACATGAAATACTTTTCTACTTGTTACATGGTAAGATCAAAGATCAATAGTGAGAAAATAATAATTCATGTGATTTTTAAAACAAAACTAAGGATAAGTAATTAATTAGAAGAGCCATGTACATGGTGTATGAAGTTCACTGAACAATTTGTGGCCAGATGATCAATGGCATGGAATTTGTCGATAGACATAGGGAACATTTTAACAGAGTCCTTCTTTGTGTGTTTCCACATTCAGTTTCTCATATCATGTTCCCAAGAAAAAAATATTACATCCACGATGTCTTAGGTAGATTCCATAGTTGACGAATATTTAAGAAATTTAAGTGGATTAATTATCAAGGAAATTCTTTTCATATTTTGTCCTTTATTTAAAAAAAATCTAAAAGATACTTTCTTGACTGAGTGGTCTGCATCAACTGACAGAGTATTTGTTATAACTAAATTAAAAAATTGGGATTCAGCATATGCATTTTACTTGATGTCTAAATCATGCTGATTATTAGTGGTTAGCAAAACAAAGTCACTATGACAACTGAATATGTAGCTCTAGGGTACTAAACAATATCTAACAGGTGGAATCAATATATAGTCACGTGTGTGTGTGTGTGTGTGTGTGTGTGTGTGTGTGTGTTGGCGGGTGTATGAGGAGAGGGAGAGAGTTGTTTTCAAACAGTTCATTGGACTTTTAAAAAAGTTTGTCCTAAAAAAAAAAAGTTACTTCAGGGAGTTAAAGTTAGAGATGGGGTACAACCCCAGGCTGACTGACATAAGAACTCCAACTTCTAACCACTGTACTATGTTACCTGACACCAAAGTGTAATATGCCAAAATGTTTGTTATAATAAAAAGTTTTGTGACCATTAAAAAAAAAAAAAGTTTGTCCTGGCTGGTGTAGTGCAGTTGGTTGAGCATGGGTCTGCGAACCAAAGGGTCGCTGGTTCAATTTCCTGTCTGAGCACTGGGATTGGGCCAGGTCATTAGTAGGAGGCACAAGAGACGCAACTACACATTGATGTTTCTCTCTGTTTCCCTTCCCCTCTCTCTAAAAATAAATAAATAAAATCTTTAAAAAATTATTGAGAGGTCCTAATAGGCCTGTATGGTAGACTGATCTATGCACTTAGGAGTCATCCTGGTTGATTTAAAAATGTTTATTATATGTAAGGCAAATATTTTAGAAAGAAAATAATTGCCAGCTGAGATTTTGGTGTTTGTACACATCACAGTGGTTTGCAGGCAACTTTCTCATATAAAAATACACTTGTTTCAGAAGAGCTGTAAACCTTCAGTTCTGCTACGATATTTGTTCTCATACAGGATCTGCAAGGTGGTGAAAAGCAGGTGTTATAATCACTATCTGTTGTAATTAAATTTTGTAGATGCAATTAAGAAATACAGGTTAAAATAACCTGGATAAGGACAGAGAGATTATGGGTATCAGACAGAGATCTGAATAAGCCAACTGATTGATTTCATTGACCTGGAATGTAGAATGTTTCCCAGGTGACACAGACAAGGATGGAAAGCAACAGAAATGATATGCTATCATCACATAGTTTTTCCTGGGAACATAGATCATGGATTGTCTGGCACTAACTGGTGGCCTTTAAGTACAAAGCTCTTGGAAACCTGAAGCCAGAAAAAAAAGGTTTAGCAAATTAAAACATTCCTTCAAACCTTCAAAGACACATTATTTTGTGATCTACAGTAATTTTATGGAGAGTATTTCTGTATGTAAATTGCTTTAATTATGTTGGAATTATTAAGGAACACACACCTGACCTTTGAGCTCCTCTTACAGCAGCCCAGGAAGACTATTCTATCACTAGGTACAGAGAGACCGTCTTCCCCATTAAGAAACATTACTTTGTACCTCATAGCATGTTAAAACCATTTGGGAAGAACAAGGACATTAATCAGAACAGAAAATTTCAATTATTTATGGACTAGCTTGGATGGAGCAGTAAAACTTTTTCTTAAGCATTCATGTATTCCTCTGAGTACAAAATGCAGCTTTTATGATGTGTCTGGTATTATGTACAGTTATGTGTCCCTTAGTCATGTGATATGTTTTGAGAAATGTGTCCTTTGGTGATTTCCTCCTTGTGTAGGTGCACTTATGCGAACTCAGGTGGCCTAGTCTACTGAACATTGCAGGCAATTGGAACACAATGCAAGTACTTGTGGATCTAGACATCTCTAAGCATAGAAAAGCTACAGAAATATGGTATAAAATATGAAAAATGGTGTGCCTGTTCAGGGCATTTAGCATCAGTGGAGGTGTAGTAGGACTGAATCACTCTGGATGAGCGGATGTGACGACCTGGGGTGTTATTGTGTAAGTTATTATACACAACTGTGGATATTATAAATGCTGTGTACTTGGGCTACACTAAATTTATAAAAATAGTTTTATGTTTTAAGAATAAATTTACCTTAGTTTACTGTAACTTTATTTTCTAAACTTAAGTTTTCAGCTACTTGATTGTTTTGTAATAATAATTAGGTTAAAACACAGACACTTTGTGCAGATGTGCAAAAATATTTTCTTTCATTATATCTTTATTGTATAAGCTTTTCTATTTAAAATTTTTATGACTTTTAAACTTTTTTTGTTAAAAACTAAGACACAGACACACAGTTTACCCTACACTGACACTAGGTACGGTTCATCAATGTCACTGCAAGTTCTTCTGGACCAGTAACCCACCTGGAGCTCTTATATCCCATGATGACACTGCCTTCTTCTGGAATAATCTCCTGAAGGACCTACCTAAGGCTCTTCCTGAGGGGTTGTCATTCATTTTACAGATATATCCATGGTGGTTAGCTTGTTTTGTTTATTCATCACACATTTTCTTGCAAGCCAATAATACAGTCTGAAGAATTCTATCAATAAAAATCTTTCAATGTTAGGGTCCATGTGTTCAAACTTTCTAAGGAGCTTGTCAAGGTCTGCAAAAACTTCTGTTAACCCCTTCAGTGTGGATTTTCTCAGGAGGTTCTTTTTCTTGTCCTTTATTTTCTGTTCCTCTTGCTGCATCGTTCCTCCTCTGTTTCCAACAATGCCTCATCAGTCAGCTCCTCAGGAGCCACCTTCAGGAGCTCCTCGCTGTCATCCTCTTTGCCACCCAGCTCACAGTGGTTTGCTGTGTCAGCCACAGCTTCGCTGATGTTTGCAGCCTCCTCATCTTTGGTAAATCCTTTGAAGTCATTGACAAACCTCTTGGATGTCTTTTCCCAGATGCCACTCATAAACTTACTGGTGACATCACCCCAAGGATGCAATGCTAGGTGTTGCAATGTTTCTATAATTCCATCACTGCCTCCCTCAGTTGGATGAGAGATTTGTTGTTTGGTGGGAGAAATACCATTTTTATATTGGGATGAAGATTGCCAATAAAAGAGCTATTTGGGAGCATTATCAATAACAATCAAAATCTCGAAAGGTATGTTATGTTCCAGTAGGCATTTCCTCATTTCACTGGCATCGCTCTTCAAGAGGGCTTATTGGAGAAGCCACATTGGCTCCAAGCAAGGCTGTCACCCTTAAAAGCCTTAAAAGCCCTGAAAGCTGGCATTGACTGGTCTCATACTGGATGAAAGTCCTTTGAGGTATTTGTTTCCAGAATACGGAGGTTTCATCCATGTGGAATGTTTCCTTTGGCAGGTACTTTCCCACCACAGTCAGTGTATCTTGAGTTTCCAAACATGTCCAGCTGCCTTCACACCAGGACTCCCAGACTCACCACTTGCCCTCACATTATCTACTGAGCAATGGCTGTGGAATCATGTACGCTACCCAGAACTAGCAGTAAATCCAACATCACAGTGTAGTCTAGTCTTTTCTTTCCCCATCACACACAAAAAAAACCTTTTTCTTTGGCTGTAATAATCATGGTGCTGAGAGAGATATACTTCTGCGTGTGGTCTTCAATCCAGGTCATTAGAGGTCTCTCCATGTCTGATAGAGGCCCTTCTTGAAGTTTTGTTAGTTTTGTTGACTTCAATGATGTGGATCTTTTAAGAGCTTATGGGCTTTGGTTCTTATTCAAAATTGTAGCTGTGGTGCAACGGGACATGCCTGACCAGGGAACAAAAGCTATCACTGATTTTCCACCTTTGCAGCACTTAATCACTTTCAATTTCATTTCCATGTCCGTCACTGCATGTGGCCTCTTACTGGCGACATTAGCAGTGGATTTTATACACTTAAGGGTCTTGATGAGCAAAACAGCAGGAGATTAAATCAAGCCCAAGAGAAAAATGATGCTATCCAGAGTTGTGATAAACAGAAGATGCATGAGGCTGCTGCTGTCATGACAAAGCATACTGCTTTACAGAAATCTTTATTTTATTATAAAAAGATTATGTTCTAAAATAATTATGAAAAGAATAATAGAGTAAATACATAAACCAATATCAGTGGTTCATTATCATTAGCATGCAACACGCATTGTACATAATTGTATGTGTTAGATTGTTATATGAGCGGTAACGCCGTAGGTAGTTTTACATTAGTATTCCCACAGACACATGAGCCATGACTTGGGCTATGCTACAATGGCTACTATGTCCCTAGACAATAAGAACGAGAATTTTTTAGCTGCATTACAGTCTTGTGGGACCACCATCGTATAATCAGGCCATTGTTGACCAAAAATGTCATTAGGCGGGGACGTGACGGTATCCATTTGCTTTATCACTTACGAAATGCAGACCACATTCCTCAGCATAGCATTCAAAGCCCTTGGCTCGCTAACCTACCCATCCTACCTCTCACTGAGACCAGTGAAAAGTGTCTGCTCTAGTTAGACAAATTAATGTTTTCATTAACCCCAAACTTTCAGTTTTTCAGAATACATTTTTCCTTCATTGCCCGGTAAAGACTAAGTCCCAGCTTTTCTGCAGCAGCTTTGTAGTTCTTCATGTTGCCTCATCTCCCCAGTTCTTGTATTACATGCCTCACAGCCTAGCACTGAATGAAATACTGCCCTCTAGGAGATACTATTTTACACAATTATGCTTATTTGTTCACCTATCTTTTATAGCTTTCAGACAATTGTCTTTTTATTTTATGTTTTGGTTTTTCTGCCAGCATGTGCTATATTACCTATTTTACAAATCTTTAAGGTCCTTACATTGAATCTAAAAATCAGCATTTGCTTTATCAAATGTAATTGATGATTTGGGGAGAATGAAATTAACCTAATCCAGGAATCAGAATCCCCCCACAAATCATTTGTTCACTGTGCTTCCAATATGGCAATCCAGTTGGAATAATAATGTAAAACTTTTCAAATAAAATCTCTTCTGTGCAGATCAGTGGGGTGGAGCATAAGTTTTAATAATCCATGCAGGTACAATATGTCCACTTTATAATGAAGGATGATGCTGCCACAGCATTAGCCAGCAGTTGTGGCAAATGTCCTAACCCTGTGCCACCCCCCCAAACAAATGTGTCAGTACCTGAGTTAATTCATTATATACAGATGACCAGAATGACTGTCCAAAATCTCATAGGGATCCTACATCAATGTCTGGAGTTCGGTTATGTCCATTGTCTTGGGTGTTGGAATCATTCTGTTTAGAAGTTGACAAAAAGTCATGGTTCTTCCATGATCCAGACAGAATGCATTTGATAACACATACTTTTCTGATTGATGGCTTTTTTGTGTGTGAGATGAATTCAAATGGGAATTAAAGTCTGTTTTTATCTATTTTGTAATTTGCCTCAAGGCTTCAAGGTAAGGTGAATCAAGAGAGCCCCCAAAATGAGCTGCATTGTGGATGGACACCCTAATTCTCATTTGTGGTTAAAGCAGCAGAATGGAACAGTGTGTCAAGAGTAAACATGTACCAGTTTAGAAGATGGTTATTGTAGAGATAACAGGATATTAAATGAGACATACAACCAGACATTGGAATATTTCAACCTAGAACAGAAATAATTAAAACATGATTCAACCAAAGAAAAGTTAGTAGATGAAGCAAAAGCAGTGGAAGTTTCTTAGGTAAATTAGCTGTTTCCCAAACATGCTGAAAGACAGGATACATGGATGAAATATGGACTGTTACCCAGTTAACTTAGAAAGGGGCGACTTATACCCATGGAAAGAAAATGATTTGTATGAAATGTAGCCTGGGAAGTGATGTTACAGCTGTTTTTAAAATTATTTATTTATTTTTATTACTTTTTAAAACTCTGTTACATATCTGCTTTCATGTAAAGTGCTGGCATAATTCAATGCTTACAAATAGTTGGAACCACGGAACATTGACTTATTTTGTAGGCTCTGAGTAGTTCACTATAGGATGAACTCAAAAGGAAGAGTAGTCCTTTTACTTAGTCTCCTCAAGAATTACAGATAACTTATGTTTAATTAATTTCTGCCATTTTATAAACTCATGTAACTTTGCGTTAAGGGAAGGCTGGCTTGAGGTATAACTAACAGTTGACCATCATAAATTTAATTCTTAAAATGCTATTGAAAGGAACTGAAATATTCCCCTTTTATAGTGAAAAATAATCATGGTATACAAAATAGTTATCACACTCAGTTTTGTAAGATGAAAATTTCTAGATGTCTGTTGCACAACAATGTGAATATACTCATCACTACTGAGCTGTACATTTAAAAATGGTTAAGATGAAAAATTTAATGTGACATACCTTTTACCACAATTTTAAAAAAATGCATCTATATTAGAAATAGATACAGATGCTGACAATACCAGAGGAATGGAAAATACTCACAAACAACTATTGTGGAGTAAACATGGCTGGTAGAAATCAGCTGTGATCTTTTCTATTTGAGTCAAATATTAAAAAAAAAATAAATCATATGGAATGATGCAAGATTATAAATGATGAGGAATTAGTAATAATGAACAAACTTTTATGCATTTTTGTTCTGCTATTAAGTGTATGTGTGTGTACATATATATGAATCTGAGGTCTAAGTTTATATAGTGAAGACTATTAACTAAATATATTTATTCAGTTATGCTAGAAAGACCTTTCTTAAGCTAAGAAATCACAGATTTAAAACATAAACTTTACACAGCTTGCTAGGATTCTTGGAATAATATAATTATTTTTAATTCATTAGGCGTTTTCTCAACAGAGATAGTGTTTAACATTTTTGATGTGGCATTTTTTAAAAACTAAGCAATGAGAATTTTCGGTTTCCATAAAAATTGCATAACTGTTTTATTGTAGTATGTTAGTGGTACTGGTATTCATTTCCATTGAATTAGATCTATACTATGGAGATGGAGGAGTACTGTTTGCCAGTAAAGTATGTGAGTGATTTTTGAGATGAAATTTCACACCGCTTCTGAAATAAGTGAGTAGATTGCATATGTAGCCACAATTGAGATCTGTTTCAAACTTTTTATTTTTTGAGAAGGAAGGTGACAGAGAGAACCATCAACATTTTCCACCATCTATGCAATCATTGGTTGACTCTTATATGCGCCCTGACTGGGGATTGAACTCACAACCTTGGCATATGAGAATGATACTCCAATAAACAGCTACCCAGCCAGGGCCACAATTAATTAATATTTTCATCAAGCACAATGGCAGGGTGTTTCTACCTCAGTCTACTAGAGCATGTAGCAGTAATGGTACAAGTTCAAGGGGAGAAGATTTAGAATTCCAATGTGACTAGGATGAAAGTAGAGTTGTGTTCACCTGAGACATAGATTCCACTCTCCAAATATTTTAGAGGACAAGTCTATCTCTATAGGCTACCATTTGAACACACGCAATTCAGAAGGAGAAAAAGCAAAGCTGTGTTGTTTGGAATCACAATAGGCCCTAATAATTCTCGAAATACTTGCCTGGGTGAGCATGTTTCAAGCCATCCTACAACATTCAGGCAAAGACCTTTCAGCAGTGTGTGGAACGGTTTGTGTATCACAGTGACACGTTAGGAAGGGTTGACCTTAGCACCTTTGCATTCGTCAAGATAATTCTGAATTGTTCAGCTTCACTGAAAACAGAAACAAAAGCAGTGTTCAGCGAGCTGCTTTCCATCCAGCGTGAATCTGGTTTATCTTAGCCTGGAAAAGAAATGGCCTTAAGGCATTCCACAAGCTCATAAATCTGGAAGTGATCTGCAGAGGGCAACAGAGCTGTGCGTTTGGACCACCCCCACGCTGGGCCTTGAGAGAGGAGTCAGCCCAGATGAAGGACTTCTTGAAATTCTTTGGCTGTTGGAGCTGAATGAACTCTGAGATCTTTCTCTCCAGTAATAATCTCCCTGTTTTGTGCTGGGATCCCTGATACCTTCATAGGAATCAATCAAAATTCCACATGTATAATAGTAAGATTTTATCAAACACAAAGTGGGTAAAACATTAACTTTTCCTAAAGAAAATATATGGTGTAAGACATTTACTTTAACTATTAAGGAACTTTATATGTATACAGTATTTAGGTACGTAAGCGAGGATGTGATATAACTGTCTTCTCAGTTTTGATTCTTTTAATTGCTTAACATTATTTTTAACATAATTACATTAAAAGTGAATTTTTTAAAAATTTCTCTATTAAAGTGATTCCTAGTAATATTATTGCCAATATAACATTGATGGCCGAATTGTTGGCAGATATATTTTTTGAAAATATGTCATTTTCTCTTAAAAATACAAATCAATCTCTTATTTTTGAATAATTTTATTTAGTGTTAGAGAGAGGGGAAGGGAGGGAGAAAAAGAGGGAGAGAAACATCAATGTGTGCTTGCCCCTCGTGCGCCACCTACTGGCGACCTGGCCGGCAACCCAGACATGTGTCCTGACTGGGAGTCGAACAGGCCAGCACTCAATCCACTGAACCACACCAGGCAGAGCCGAATCAGTCTCTTTTAATAATGCTCTGTATTTTCAGTGTCTATGTCCTTCTCATCTTTTGTTAAGGTTTATTTCTACGTATTTCATTTTTTGTTATAATTGTGAAAAAATTTTTTTCGTTTCTTTTTCTACTGATCATTTCTTTTTCTAAAATTTCATTGTTAGCATAGGACTATAATGGATTTTTGTACATTGAGTTTGTATCCTGAGATTTTACTGTATTTGTGTATTATTTATAGTAGTTTTTTTTTGATGGAGTCTTTAGGGTTTTCTATACAAATAATCATGTCATCTGAAAAAAGTGACAATTTTACCTCTTCATTCCCAATTTGGATTCCTTTTCTTTCTTTTTCTTGCTTGATTGCTCTGGCTAGGACTTCCAAACCTATGCTGAATACAAGTGGTGAGAGTGGGCATCCCTGTCTCGTTCCTGATCTTAGAGGAAAAGCTTTCAGGTTTTCACCAAATGTGGTATTGGCTGAGAGTTTTTCATCTATGGCCTTCACTATGTGAAGGTACTTTCCTCCTCTACCCATTTTATTGACTGTTTTAATGGTAAATGGATGCTGTATCTTATCAATTGATTTTCTGCATCTATTGATAAGATCATATGATTTTTATCCTCTGTTTTGTGAATGTGATCCATTATATTGGTCAATTTGCCTATGTTGAACCGTCCTTGTGCCCCTGGAATGATTATTTTTACAACACATTTTTTTAATGTGTTGTTGTATTCCCTTTGCTAGTATTTTATTTAGGATTTTTACATCTGTATTCATTGGAAATACTGGTCTGTAGTTTTTTTTGTGTGTGTGTTACTCTTGCCCAGTTTTGGTATCAGGGTCATATTGTAGGTGTGTGTGTGTGTGTGTGTGTGTGTGTGTGTGTATGTGTGTTATCCTTGTCAGGTTTTGTATCAGGGATATATTGGCCTTATGGAATATGTTAGGAATTATTACCTCTTCTTCAATTTTTTGGAAGAGTTTCATAAGGATAGATATCAAATCTTTGAAAGTTTGGTAGAATTCACAAGTGAGGCCATCTAGTCATGCACTGTTTTTTTTTTTTTTTTTTTTTTTGGAGGTTTTTGATGGTTGTTTCAATTTCCACACTGTTGATTGGTCTATTAGATTTTTCAGTTCTTCCTGATTCAGGGAAGAGGAGGGAGTCAGTTGATTGTTTTGGACCATTCAGTTTGTGATAACTCTTGGGTGTTCAAATGCAGATCAGCAGGTGACATGGAAATGACTACGAATCTTATGAATGAGTCCAGGCAGTACGCAAATGTGTCAGTGGTCAGCATACTGATGGCATTTGAAGCCGTGACCCTTGGAGAGATCAGCAGACAGTTTGAAATCCCTAATTAAACATTTCTGAAGCATCCTGGCTGGTGTGGCTCAGTGGATTGAGTTCAGGCCTGCGAACCAAAGGGTCACTGGTTCGATTTGCAGTCAGGGCACGTCCTGGGTTGTGGGCCTGGTCACCAGTAGGGGGTGCATGAGAGGCAACTAAACACTGATGTTTCTCTCCCTCTGTTTCTCCCTCCCTCTGCCTCTCTAAAAATAAATATATAAATAAAAACTTTTTAAAAATGTAAAAAACACCCATTACTGAAGCACATTAATTTTCCTGCTATTATTTTATTTGTTTAGCAGAAATTATTGCTCTACACATCGATGTTATCACTTTAACATCTAGACCAAACTTATTGAATATTTCTAGTATAAAATAACAATTACACATTTGCATTGAAAGGATCACTGAATTTTCAACTGCCAACCTGAGCATCCTCCTTAGTAAATTTATAATAACAATGTACAATAATACAGCACACATCTATGAATAGTAACAAATGATACTAAGAGGGCAATATTATTTCAGTGTAATATTATTTGCCTCAAAATAATGTGAGGATGAACTGGAACAATATATATATGAAAGTGCTTTATAAGCCATGTAAGCGCTATAGTTAGGGCGGAATCTCAGCCTACTCCGTAATTCACTTTGAATTCCATACACATGCACAATTCATGAGTATAATTTAGGGAAAAAACGTAGAGAGTCAAGTGACATTTTAGTTTGTTGTTTTTCAGATTCTCATGCCAGTATCTCATTTCTCATATTGTTGCCACACATTTCGTGTTCATTGACTGTTCATTTCTTTTATGGTTATCATATATTAAAGTGATATTATTTTCCATATGATCATTTGAAAGGTATTTTCTGCTTAGATAAGATAAAAGCTAGCAGCCCAATGCAAAATGAGATAAGGCCCCCAGAAAAAGTTCCCTAAGCTTTGAGAAAGAATGGAAAGAATGGTGATGTTGAGAACCACTGAGATTCATTATTACTGTATGTTAATAGCTGGAAACTGTTTCATTCTCCTCTATTGATTGTTTTAACTCTCAGCAAGTAGGTGAAATTCTTGGTAGTTATTTGTTGTCTGGTAAGATTGGTAATTCCAGAACTTTCCACTCCCCAAGAGGGTTATATACCCTGGGTACCTGATGCTAAGATATTGACAGAGCACACAGAAACTGTCATCTTTTTAATTTCCAACATTTTAGGAAGTTACAGCATAGTAAATTGTCCCTTAAGACCAACAAGGGAAGAGATTGCATGATTTGTAATTAAATATGCAATTTTCATCACATAACTATACTGTGATTACAATCATTAAAATATTAAGATGATGTATTGTGTACATGCTAGTAACTACAAAATTTACTGTTGTATAGGGATGAATAATGACATCAGTTTAGAAAATGTTGTACCACACCAAAGTCTTCCAATTTTGCAGCACTTTATGATTTACTATGTTGTGAAAGTTACTTTTAACAATTTGGCATAAGTTGAATACAAAATTATTTCTTTACTAAATGAGGATCAGTAAATAGTGCCACTTTTCTATTATTAATTGTTCTCAGTTCTCATTTCCTAGATTTTAGAATTAATAGCCTTAATTTTAAAGTTTTCCTCAGAAAAGGTAAGCAATCAGTTTCCATTATTGCCATCAGTTTTAATTTTCCAACACATGTTTTAGATGGAACCAATTATTTTTAATATTAGACTGAGTTTAATTGAATATAGTTTCAAAGAATAGCTCACTACCCTAGTTAAAATCTCTCAAAATTATAGGCTGATTTGAGAGACAATTGTTACATTGGTAAGCAGGGTAAGATGAGAATATCAAGTTAGAAGCGTTTGTGAAAATCTGTACATTTGTGATGTGAGAAAAGAATAAGATCCAAGTTTCCCAGATTGCATGAAATGCTAGCAAAAGTTTCCAAGAAATTCCATTGGAAAACAAACTCTCTAGCAAGCTACAGAAAGAAAGAGTAAGAAATAAAATGCATTTTGACATTAGTTTCAACTTAACACTTTTAGCCTTTTTTTTTCTTATTTTTGACATGAAAGAGTGAATAAGGAAAACATATTTCTCCTCTCAATGCATGTTTTAAAGGCAGTGCATAATAACCCCTTGTAAGTTGTGTTTGCTGCTTATATGTATTCACTGCTTATTTTCCCACTGGTTTAATTTCACTGCCTGGAATTTTTTCCTTGTTCAGAAAATACATGTAATAGGATTTCATTATCAGCAAAAAGGGTGGATGGTTAATTGAATGAGCAACAGGGATGAGAAAGCTGCTCTTATATGTGTAGCAACATAGATCAATTATAGAGCATACAAGTGTTGATTCATTAATGAACACTATAGTTGCAAGCCCTTTTCCTCCTTTTATGTTTGTTTTAATTAACAGACTAACCTGCCACAATTTTGACCTGGGCAATGTCAAATGGGTTTTTTGATGAATTCCCATTTTGATCACAACCAAAGATTGCAAAGTTTACTTCACAGTAAAAAGCTCAATCATTTCCTGTACATTTTACAGAAGTGCTACCAGGTTGCTATTTTGTTATTCATATATGTATGCTCTGTTATTGTCCCTCAGATATTTTGTTGATGAAATATTTGTTGATTACAATTTTATTTCATGGATATGTATACCCTCATGGGCTAGAAAATGCTTTTAATCTTGGGTGCAAGAGAGTGACCAACCACCCTGGGATGGTAGGTGCTTCATAAATATACAGGCAAATGAAATTAGTTGTTGTGCTAGGAAGAGCTGACCTATTGACAGAGAGCACCAAAATAATCCGATCGCCTTTTGTTTAAAAGCTATATTTCTATAAATAGGCTCAGGGTGGTTCGTAATTCGAGCATGATTGTGTGGGTCAGAATCTATATCTTTTGCCTCATCTGGTGTCACACAGTTCCTTTCATTGCTTTCTCTCATCACATGACCTTGTAATTTCATATTTACTTATCTGATTCCACATTAGACTGCTAGCCTGTTGACCATATTTAGTTCATTTGTCATTGTGTTCTCAACTCTTAACCCTATATTGATCCTCTAGTTTTCACCAGGGGTCATGTCAGCCTCACGGGTGCCTTCAAAAGGGCTAATGTGATTTTGGGACTGTGTAAATATAACTACTCCTTAACTAGGGGCAAGGAGCTCAGTGCTGCCGCCAGGTAGAAACAAGGTGCCAGGCTGGGTAAAACAAGGGGGAGGGCTGGATTTGACCCATGGGCCTTGTGTTTGCCACCTGCGACATAGACAATAATGAAAAAGGAAGACATATTATTGAATGATAAAATGCTTGATATGATCCCTGTTGTGGGGAGGCTTGCTGGTACTCTAACATTAACATTAAAGATGAATTTACTAAATTTCCCTCATGCATTTTCAGAAATAAATTGTGTTGTTTTAGCCTATCACAGGACTAGAAAGTATAATGGGAAATGAAGCAGAACCCTATTCTCAGGGAGTTACCTATTTAGAGAAGACAAGGTATAAATGCAAGCTGTATCTTCAGCTAAGAGTGAAGTAATGCATTAACAAATGGGAAGGAGTGCTGAATGCACAACATATGTGCTGAAAGACAATAAAGGAACAGGTGTTTATTGTGGAGTGAGGTGAATCAAGGAAAGCTTTTAAGGTAGAATTATTTTTAACACATCTTAAGTGGGAGAGGCACATTGATTCTCAAAAAAGAAGTTGGAGTGTGTCTGGATGCAGTAACAGGGCAAATGCACAAGTTTAATAGTTCCACAGATCTTTGCCATCGATTTTCTAAAAGTGATAGTTGAGCTTTGTTGCTTTTACCAACGTGTAGTTGGCCAACAATGTGCCTAATTTACAGACTCTTTGTTACCTGTAGAGCAAACATGTTATTTGATATCAGTGACATCTAATGTGTTTACAATCTTGAAATATTTCCCAAACTTAAGATAGCAACATACCTTTTTCATTTTCTTTTTTCATTTTAATTGTTGTTCTTGTAGTTCTCTGTCTTTTACTCCCATCCCAGCCCACTGCCCCTGCCCTCCCCACCTCCCTCCCATTTCCACCCCCCTAGTTTTTGTCCATGTGTCTTTTATATTTGTTGCTCCAAACCCTTCCCCTTTCCCCCTGATCTTCCCTCCCCTCTCCCCTCTGGTGACTGTCAGACTGTTCTCAATTTCAGTGTCTTTGCTTATATTTTGCTTGTTTGTTTCTTTTGTTGATTAGGTTCTTGTTAAAGGTGAGATCATATGGTATCACCTTTACTAAAATATTTTATTTATTTATGTTTAGATAGAGGGGAGGGAGGGAGAAAGCGAGGGAGAAAAACATCAAGGTGTGGTTGCCTCTCACACGCCCCCTTCCGGGGACCTGGCTTGAAACCCAGGCAGGTGCCCTGACTTGGAAATAAACCGAAGACCCTTTGGTTTGCAGGCCGGGGCTCTAGCTACTAAGCCACACCAGCCAGAGCTAGATAGCAACATATCTATCTACCATGAGAATATTTGAAAAAAAAAAAAACTACCCTAGTCATACATGCCTAAGTTGAGAGTCCACAGACAAATCCATTTATTTCCAACAACATTTTTGTTCATTGTTCTGGTTTAATTTCAGATTCCTAAGGTGTTTGTACTGGTACTTTGTTTCTGTTGATTTAAAACTTTTAGAAATTATAAACTGACTTAAATTCAGCCCTTTATGTACTTTCCCCACCTCAATACACTTCTTCTCACTATCATCTTCCAAACAGTTGCATTGTAATTTTAGTTAGAACAATACTCAGTGTTCACATTATTTTAACTCTGTAAAATCAATGATTTAACCATTATTATTACTTTTTCTATCCTGTGCAATATTTTGTTCACGCTAGTACTAAGAATAGTCCAAAATCAATAAGCATGTCCTTGGGTTAAGATTAAATTTTTTTTTGAAGAATAGTCTTGGTTTTCTCCTTCATTGGTTTGTTTTCTATGGACTTCATTAATTCAATTCCAAACTCTCTCCAAGGATAAACACATTAGGAATTCTATCAATTCCATCACCTTGAAGACACTCTTCCTGGAGCCTTATGACTTGCCACAATATTATTAAAAGTTGGGCTTGAAAATATCTACATGGAAGTGCTGTGCACACCGATGGCATTTGTGTGCTTCAGTTTTCACTGTAGGGTAGTCTCCCTCAGGACCCCACAATATTAATATATTTCAGTATGTTCTCTTAGAGCAGCCTTTTCTCCCAGAGGCCAAGTAGATCCCTGAAGGCCAAGTTTGTAGGCGCAATTTCTTCTTTCAGAAGAAAGCTGAAGAAAATATACTTTAATATGTAAATTTTCATTAAATCACTTTGTTTTTGGTATGGAAAGTCCTGTCTGTCTTTCTTTTTTTCCTGTTCTGTTTTCCCCAGCTCAGAAATTCTGTTTTTCAGTTTTCAAAAATTAATCTGGATTTTTGGGGAGGGAAGGTTGCAAGGCTGAATGAAAATTGGAGACCAAGTGACCTTTTTAAAGCCGAAAAAGTTTAGGCTTTTTTTGTTGTTGTTGTTCTTCACACTTGACTTCCTCCAGTCCTAAAGGAACCAGCAACACCAATTTCTCAGCCTTTTCAGTTACCACCAATACAAATTTCATTGTTTCTTGGCTTTTTTGTCTGCTAGTTTAAGATTTAGCTTTATTGCTATGCTAAAACAATTACTAATTTCATTTATTGTTCTGAGTTTGTATAAATTATTGCTTCTGCTATTTCGCTTTGCTATTGTTGGATTCACACCTTAAACAAATCCTCTGTATACAGCAAGAGCAAAACAGACTTTCTGGACAGTTCTGACAATCCAATATAGAGTCACTGTCAGCCATGACACTTACATCAAGTGCTGTGTCAAGACTGGGATGTAAAGGGAACGCTGGAAACCACAAGTCCGGACACTTGGATAAAGATTCTGTCTGGACATCTTTATGAATGGTACCTCTACTCTTGTAGGCTAGAACTCAGAGATCCAACCGCCTAAGGTGGGGTCTGGTGGTACGATGGGTCACACCTGGAGCCCTGCTGGACTTCCACTCCACATCATGCAACACTGTAGTGGCCTGGTTTGAGATCCACACCCACCTCTCCACCTCTGGGTGCTGCCAATGGTCCTGACTCAGAGCCCTATACTGACTCTGCTCGCTTCTCCTGTAAGCTCCGCCCCCCTCTTTGTGTCACCGGGGTGGGACTCCTTTAGCCTATTAACAAAGTCTCCCAACAAACTTGGCATTGTGGACAGACACCAATATGTGTGAGTTACCCCTTTCAGGGACGCTCCCTTGCTCATGGCACTCTCTTTGAGTAAGTTGTCAGAATTTCCTCAAAATAAAGCCTTATTCTGATTTTAACATAAGATGAGGAAAGTTGGATTGGGGGTTATTTTGAATCAGGATGAAAATGGTAACATATATATATATGTTTTTATTACATATATATTTAACAAGGGGATTTGACAGTGTGAGTGCATTCATATATTTTCTACCTTTCTAATATTGCTAAAATTTCAGCTTTCAGAAAGCACCCATTGATATTATTGTATTAATATAATACAAGAAACAAAATGTTTGTTTTTCTTTTAGTGTTAAGGCAGACCTGTTGTCAGATTAATGTGGTTAATTTGAAATCCAAATTAATTATGGCAATTTTATATGATGAAAGCATTCTGGCTGGCTATGTGGATTTGGATTCATTAACAGTTTTTTACAGAAATACTGCAAAGAACATTTCATGAAAGAATAACACTGCAAAAAATGAGAGGAACCACATGGTCTAGTGGGTGATGCATAAAAACAAATAAATATCTTGAGTTTTACAGTCTTTTAATCCACTGATTCTATAATCAAAGGTTAATTATCTGGATATTATTCTCTATTTTCTTTATTGAGGCTTTACTTTCACATAATAAAATTGATCAGTTTTAACTGAATTCTTCGATGAAATTTTCTAAGTTTATCCAATTACATAACCCTCTACCACAACCAAGATCTAGAATGGTTTTCTCACCTTAGCGAGTATTTTCTCAGTCACCTCCCTTTATTACTAAGCCACCACCGTTCTACTTTCTACCACAATAGTCCTCCCTTTCTAAGATTTCATATTAAAGGAGTCATATTGTGCATAGTTTTTTTTTTTGTATTTGACTTCTTTTACTTAGCATGATGCTTTTGAGATGCATCCATGTTGTTGCATGTTTTTATATTCAGACATTTTCCTGTATAGTAGTACATGGTAGGGATACACAACATATTTCCTTATTCATTGGTTCATGGTTGGGTTGCTTTTAGTGTTTGTCATTCTAGTAAGTAATTATTAGTATCTTACTGTGTTTTTAATTTCTGTTTACAAAAACTTATTGACCACTTTTTTATTTGTTTATATGGACATTGAAGTCTGTTAAAGTGCTTTTCCTATTTTCTGTTGAATCATTTTTCTTTTTATTATTGAGTTGTACACTTTCTTTATATATTCTGGATATAAGCACTTTGTAAAAGTTTTCTCCAAATCTGTGCTTTAACTTTTTGGGGTTTTTTGACATTCAGATGCCTAACTAGAAGATTCAAACATTGATCAAGTAAATACTGACTTAAATAGGTTGGCCATGCATCAAGATGTGATGACCAAACCCCCAGGGACATACTGAACTCTTTCTCTTAGAAGAAAAACATTAATGTTCTATAGCAAACACTATCTGTTTTCTGAAACTCAGTGTTAGTGCATTTTAATTTGTACCAGCATGCATTGCATGAGACCCAAATTGCTGCTACTGGCTTCAAAGAACTTTAAAATAGGTTGCCACAACTTCTGTAGAAAGGAAACTTCATTGGTCCCAGCTCTCACTGTTACTCTATGTCACTAAGTCAGCTGTGTGTGTATGGGGAGCCATTTGTGTATAGTGGGCCACTCTGGCCTTGGTGCTGTTAGAGTTCTACTTAATTAGAATGGTGTTGCCTCATGGGACATTCTTCCCTGAAATATATTATGTCCAATAGTAGTTTCTTCTGAAAAAACAAGATTTGAGAAGACATGGGTGGAACAATTATATTCTGTACTTTTCAGCTTATCATTATTGATATACATTTGGTCTTCTATACATGAATATTAACTCATAAACTACACCAAAAATTGTGATGATATTTAAGATCATACAGACATGTAATGTAGACTACAAAGAATAGTCCACTTAGATGATTTTCTTTCCCTCAGCCTCCTGATTTTGCTTTTCTTGACATTTTTTGATACACAATGGTAATAATTATGTAATAGCTGATACATTTCATTTCATAAACAATTTTCTCTTGTTTGAGATATATATGACATATAACATTATATTATTTTCAGGTATATGAAAAAATGATTGGATATTTTTATATATCATGAAATGATCTCCACAAAAAATGTAGTTAGCCCCTGTCACCAGATACACTTACATTTTTTTTCTTGGGATGACAACTTTTATTCCCAATTCTTTTTGTTCTCCTCTGGATTATTGTGAATAATACATAACATAATAAATGTGAAGTAAATATATAGTTCCTGGAAAAGAGGAGATGCATTAATAAATGGTAGGTGCCATTAATCTAATTTCCCTGCTATAGTCCTTTCTGTCCCTTCACATGAATGTTCATTACCTACTTGCTCCATGCATGGCACTGTGTTAGTCTCTGGAGCAAGCCAACAGGCGGCTAGATGTTATCACAATGAACAAAACAAGAATGCATTGTTTATTTCTATGAGAATTCCCACCATTCAGAAAGTAGAGGAAAGAGGTTGGTAGTAAGTCCAGTGTTTATAAGCATGAAGTACTCTTACCTTCCCAAATGCCTGGTGGGCATTCATTTTTGATCAAGGGCCCAAAGCATAGGGTAACGTTACAGATATTTTCAGAGCAAATCTTCACACAGCTACTTCCCTCCACAGAAACTAATGTAATGTTACATTATTAGGGTTTTGTCGGACATATAGAAGATATTCTCTATAATCTGAATCTCGTAAAAATGTTAGTTAATGAAAATATGATTATGAATCATTTTTTATCATTTTCCATGTAGATTTTCTAGATATTTAGTCATGGAGAATTCTTTGTTAAATCCAACATAATTCAATGGTAAATCTCAAAATTCTCTTGAAAAAGAAGTATCTGTCTGCAATTTTTGTCTATAAGTATTTCCATAAAAACTATTTCCAATAATTTCTATTAATTGTTCTTCCATGAAAGAATAATTAATGTAAAAATATTTATACAATACTTATATATCCATTTAAAGCACATATATACTTATAAAATTCCAATATACAGTTACTGTGGATCATTACTAAACCTACACTCTGTTTAAAATGGCTATGGAATTGCTCCAAGTATTCAGCAGACTTCACTTATTGGAAAAACTCAAATTCTACTTTGAACAGAAATGCTACACTTCATTATTGTTAATCCTCTACACAAATCTACAAAAGATATCTGGTGAGAGTATCTTCTTAACACAGTGATCTTATTCAGGACCAGATGCTGTTGTCATTGGTATTTAATTTAATGAGGAATTTCACTGAGATGTTTTTAGGTGTAATCACCCAATTACTTTTAATGAGAGTTCTTACATAAAACCAAGTATACATGTATATTAGACACTGTTGCTCTTATTCCAGCTCTGAGGAAGCTGTGCAGTGAGGCTCCAGAATCATTTTTCATGTAGGTGTTCTGTTCTATTGGGAAACAATTTTAGTCTCAAAACCTCTTATCCAAGCAACAAAGTGGGCCAGAGGGGTAGGAATATTTGAAGTTTATAGAGCTGGTGATGGTGTGTAGTGTCTTCTGTTAGGATACAGTGCAGTTATTTCACTACATCACAGCAGCTTGCTGTTTTTCATAAGCATGAAAATGAAATTATAAAACAAAATAAAGCTGGCCTGCAATGTCTCCCCTTGGGATCAAACAAGATTTGGAAATGGGATACAAAGTGACTAAAACTGTACACTTTCATATAGATGGCTGCTGGTCCGGGGTGATGATCAAGTCAAGAATGTTTTCCAAAGTCAGAAAGTTTAATAATGGTCAGGCTTTTGAAATGAGTCTGCTGGTAGTGAGGTTTAGTCTTGACTATGCAGATGCATCCATCTCCAGTACAAATAAGAACAAGTGCATCAAAAGGGCAACATCACAAATAAATGGGAGAACAAACAAATCTGAATTCTGAGGTTCTTAGCTCAATATCGAATGAATGATCATTTTCTATAATGTTGCTTATTATGCTTCTGTACAGCCAGTTTTCTGGACTTGTCAAAATATTTGAAGCACCTTCTATGTCTGAAAGGATTAGATAGTGAAGATACAAAGACAGTGAGGATATCTTTTATACTCTCGGGAAGTTTCTAATCCATGAGACATTTGCATGCAACTAACATATGAGGCAAAAGGTAAAGGCTTCTATACAAAAGATTATAGAATGAGACTAATTATGAAGATAATAAAAACATTCATCAAAGAGATACCAATTAAGATGGTTTTGAATAATGAGAACATTTTGGCTGATTATTCTTGGCTGAGACACTTTATTGAGAAAAGGACAAAAGTGTAAATGTGTGTTCCTGAAATGTTCTAGAAATAAGACAAATTATAGTGTGCCAGAACAGTACTGGGCATTGAGTGGAAAGAATAGGTAGTTTAAGATAAAGTTTGGAAAATAATATTGGGGCTTAGCATATCATATATTTCTTAAAATGTCACAGTTAAAAAAATAGTGTTTGGTGAGGAAAATGAAGCATCAAATGGGGTAGCAATATAAAAAGAGAATTGCATGTTGGAAAAACATATTTTGAAGTCATGTAAAGGAAACTGGATTTCTTGTCTCAAAGGGACCTATCCACTACCTTCTCCATATACCAATTCTTGAGATCCGTTTCTTTGCGAAAGATTCAGATTCACAGGGTTTTGTCTTCCAAACATAAAAGAAGACTTTTAACCAGATGATTTATGTAGGTCTCATTGGAATATAATTCTACAATACAGTGTTCATTGAGTATTGGATAAAGAAGTATTTGTAAGCAGTACAATATTCGATCCTAGAGAATTTTTTTGGCAATGAATCTGTAGTCCCATTTTAATTTTAGTGAGAAGAATACACAAATACCAAGAAGATGAAAGTCACAAGCATGGAATAAGCTTATTCCTGCCCTCCCCAAATCATGTCTTCTTCAGTTAAGCACCTAAGTATTCAGAGCCTATGAAATGGGGTCAGGAGCTGTGGGGAGGGGGAATAAAGAGTTATTGTTCAACTCGTATGGAATTTGTTACCTTAGTCTCTGAAAGTATTAGTAGTTGAAAAAATAATTTCATACTAAGAAAACTAAAATAATTGATATGTTCATACTGCAAAGGTTAGGAATTAGTATGCATAGAGTATTTTCTCAATAGTAATGAAAATAGTTTGAAATAGGTTTAATCAGATGTCTAATTTTTCATAAAGTAATCCAGTGAGCCACCTATAAAATATTCCACTTTGAGCCATGTAAATTCAATATGTTCTCCAAAATAAACTGGTTCTTAATGTAAAAATAAAATCCTAACTAGTGTACTCAACAATTGGGGAATATGTCTGGAATAATATATAGAATAAAATTAATAGGAGTTAATAACAATCATTGGTGGAAACAACCGAAGTGTTTATTAGTGAATGTGACACACATGTGCATGCTGAACTATTATTCAGCTTTCAAAAAGGAAATTTTGACAAATATTACAATTGGATGAACCTTTAGAAGTTAGGCTAAATTAAATACATCAGGCCCCAAATATGAATACTATATGGAGCCACTTCTATGAGGTATGCAGAGTAATCAAATTCACAGAGAAATAAGATGGTAATCACAAAGAGCTCAGCAAGTGGAAATGTGGAATTGCTTAATGATTTGTTTCAGATTTGCAAGGCAAAAAGGTTTAGGTTATATGTATATATATATATATAATTTAGAGATGAGTTTGCAAAATGCATTGGAGAAGAACATTAATATATGTACCAATTCGTTTCTTGGAACCATTTTACACATTTTTCAAGTCACTTAAAAAGTCACTAGAAAAAGTGTAGGCAGAACTTTCACAACATCATTCCATAGGAGACATGGCAACACTGCATTAAACTGTGGAGTCTTTGATCCACTGATGTGAGATACAGTAGATTTCAAGTAAGGATTTTCTTCTTTTGTAGACCCAGTAGCAGCTTTGTCATCAAATATCTTTGCAAACTGCACAACAGAGATTAAAGTCAAAGTGTCTGAACTGCAGCAGATAATAATAGCAGTTAATTAACATAGTTATTATCTTGAACGATGCTAATATTTTTAACTTAAAATGACTCTTAAAAACTAGGATATGTAATGAATGTGTTATTAGACATCTTATTCTGTACTTCTCAGCATGTTCAACTCTGAAAATGTATGCAAATTAATCCTTTTCAACCTTTAAATCAGAATGTGAGGAACATCTTGAATTATCATAGGAGACTAACAAATTACAGTGGTTCCCACTTAAATGAATACCTGTTAAAGAGCTGAGACACTTTTGTAGAACATTATTCTACAAACCAGACCACAACATATACAAAAAATACACATGGAGACTTCTTCAAATAAACATCGCAAGTGCTCTTGGTTTGAACACATACACAGAAAAATCCCAATGGAACAGCAATGGGGAACTACCACTTGATAAAATTGGAAAAACGAATCACAACTATGTATGTCTTACCATTTGTGACAGTGTGGGAGGACCCAGAAGGTGTTAGGCTGATGAAAATAAGTCAGGCAGAGAAAGCCGGATACCATATGATTTTACTTATATGTGGAATCTAAAGAACAAAATAAACAAACAAAACAGAAAGAGACTCACAGGCACAGAGAACAGACTGGCGGTGGGCAGAGGGGAGGGGTGGGGGCTGGGTGAGCAGGCCAAGGGCTGAGCGCACAGACGGGCAGTTCCAGAGCAGTCACGGGAGGACGGGGAGTCCAGCTCAGGGAAGACGGTCAGTGATATTGTGAGAACTAAGTAGGGGGCCGGGCGGGCACTGGATATAATCTGAGGACCAGTATATGATTGTCTAACCACTGTGCTGTGTACCTGAAAGTAATACCGAATAATATTGAATGTCAACTATACTTGGAAAAAATGACACTAAAAACATATATCTCACATATTTGATTTTAGCATCACTTTTTATGTATGACCTTGCCTAATAGTCTTTGTAAAAAGACTTGGAAATTATTCAGTAATTTATTTCAAGTAAATATATGAAATAAAAGGAAAGATCATGAGCCCATCAAAAGTAGAAAAGAAAATCAATGGCAAAGTCAGGTCCCCACTTGTTTACTGTGATCCTTGACAGACCCGTGACATTTTTCCTGCTTCTTTGTAACACTTTTTAATAAAGAAAGGAGGGCTTTGCACATTATTCTTGTTTTAAAGAAAACGATTACATCACAATATATGTGTGTGCATATCACAATATATGTATGCAATATATATGCATATCTGCCCTGTTAAGCAAGAAAGATGTATCCATTCATTAAAAAATAATTTCCATGTTGTATGTATGTGTGATGAATTCTAGAATGACAATAAATTCAAAGTCCTCTTTGTAGAAACAAAGAAACTGGAAACCAAAAGCTATTATAATACACACAACATTTCAATCTGAATAGCCTTTGACATTTCATTTTGAGCAAAAAGAAAGCTAATTTATTTACAGAAAATAATGCAAAAGTTAATGAGAAGTAGCCATTTAGTGACTGCTTGAAGATGTATTTGTTTTGTACCTGTAAGATTAATAATCATAATATCATGGCATCAAGACACATTCTTCCATATAGGGCGTGAGCAATATTTGTTTCAACTGATGATAGCCCATGACCATGACAGGTGAGGTTATAGATGATATAGAATGTTATAGACGATATAGAGATGAGGACTGAATGAACAAGGGTAACTGCCTTCCTATATGATTTACAGTTTGTTCGAGGTTTAAAACTTACTTGTCTTATCCAAAGAGGTTGCAATTATGCATCTTAGGGTTTTGTTGTCTGTGGTAGTTCCACAAACTGCAGCTACTCTACTTTGTTCCAGGACTTAACAAATTCTTTAATCACTGTCACAGCCCTTGTGCTCTGGTTTCAAATTTGGTTTCGGGCTTTTACTTTAAAGTCTAAACACAAGTTTGGAAAACATTGACTTAGATGAGTAAATGTGTATTTGTTTGTTCAAAGTATGTAATCTAAATTACTGTTAAATATGTTAATTTTAAAATATTGTAGTAAGAAGCCTGTACACAGAAAATAGAGTACAATCAGAAAAATATTAAAATTTAATATAAAACACACTAGAAATTATGACTTCATTTCTTTCCCAGTTTAAATATTTTGAGAAATGTTTATAATTAAATAGTTTGAAAATAATGTATTTTCAAATGATTATTATTACATAATCCAAAATATGTGCTCCCACATTAAGTAATTGTAATTGTGTTTTGATAATTCTCATATATTTCGAATTGTTCATTTTGCGTTTTTGGCTCTTGTTAAATTTACATGTCTTACCTAGCAATTATTTATTTCAGCTTTTTGCTCCTATTTATGGGTGGAGGTCATAGTATACTTACATCATTAAATTATTGACAAATTAGAATGTAATTACACAGTAATTCCAATTAAATTTCAAAAACAATATGAAAAATCTAGTAGTATAGATTTTTCAGCCTCAGTTAATACTTGCTTCCAAAAATCATTAACAGATTGATACAGGTTTTAACTTAGTCCCTTTTTGATTTAAAAGCAAATTAAAAATGTGTTTTTCAAATTACTCATAATTCTGCCAAGACAGAACTGTATGCTTTATGACATCCTGTTTTCTGTGAGTGGCATAATTAAGAGGAAAAACAAGATTTTCCTGGTACCTTCTTATATAACTGTTTTCAAGGAGGGTGCTGAGATGTGTTCTATTTAGTATTCATGCAGCAGATTTATAGTTCTAAACCATATAGCAAGCATTGATGGAATGAGAAGATCACATAAAAAGGAGGGAAGAAAAATAACCAGGATGTTAAATGATTAAGAGACTATATAACTAACTACATTGTATTGGGTAAAGATGAATAGCAGGCAGAAAATAACTTCTATGAAGTAAAAAAGAAAATGGAATACAAGGGTATTTAACCTTGCCCAAAAGAGTGAGAATACATGTTCAAAGGTTACAATTCAAACAGCAATTAATGAAAAGATTTACACAAATAAAGGAAGAATATTATTTTGAGTAGAATTACATAAGAAGTGACTTGTTAAGTTCATTGATTTGTAATTAACTGGAAATATCTTTAAAAGGCAAACAGAGACATGATTTTTAAACGTGTTTTCAATATTCAAGAACATCGCTCATGATTTTACATAGGTAGTATGGAAAAAAAACTAAGCCATGAGAAAGCTTGGTTTCTTTTTGTTTAAAACTTGGAATTAGCCCTGGCTGGTGTAGCTCAGTGGATTGAGCGCGGGCATGTGAACCAAAAGATTGCAATTCGATTCCCAGTCAGGGCACAGGCCAGTTCCCGCAAAGGGACACGAGAGAGGCAACCATACATTGATATTTCTCTCTCTCTCCCTCTCTCTCTCTCTGTCTCTCTCTCTTTCCTTCCCTTCCCCTCTAAAGATAAATAAATAAAATGTTTAAAAAATAAATAAATTTTAAAAAATTAAAAAAACTTGGAATTATATTCAGTGTATTCATGTTTTCATATTTCAAAGGAAAGCATAATTTTTAAGCATTTTCACATATGTTCAAATATTTTCTCTAAATTTTACTGAGGACAATTTCCAAAGGGGTTAGACAGTCCCATGTCTTATCTTATGATCCATCATTAGAAAGTAGGTCAGGCTTCTAAAATAAAAATTCCATATATTGGTAGGAAGATTTTAAAATGAAAAATTATACATTGGGTTGATAGTTGATTTATTATTTCTACAAGTTGTTGATAATTAAACAACTTACAGGTGATACAGCTTAAGTATCACATTAAGAAACTATCATGCACAAATAGAATGATTTATTTGAACAGAGTTTGAAGACGAACTGTTGGCAACAAATAGAGTTCCTGAAAAACAATAATTATTCCTTTTGATTAGCAAAATTAATCACTAAAAGGACTACCCACAATCAACAGCAGTCCAAATGATGACATGGAAAGTTCCAGAAATAAAGAATTCATATGTTTTAAATTGCATGCTGTTTTGAGTTTATGCCCTGCCGCATCCTGCATGGAATGTGAATCAATCATCCCTCTGTACATGTCCCCTCCCCACTAGTCACTGAGCCCTTGCTATCATCAGATCAACTGTGACAGCATCGCAATGCATGTGTTCAAGTGATGCTGATTTTACTTAATTATGGCTTCAAAGCACAAGAGAGGAAATGCCGGCAATTCAGATATGCCACGGAGAAGCCATGAAGTGTTTCTTTTAAGTGAAAAGATGACAGTTCTCAACTTAATAAGGAAAGAAAAGAAAGTTTGCTGAGGTTGCTAAATTCTGTAGTAAGAACGAAGCTTCTATTTGAAAAGGGAAGGAAAAATAAATGTGTTCCGGTTTTGCTGTTGCATCTGAGACTGCCAAAGTTAGTTAAGGCTATAGTGTGTGATAAATGCTTAGTTAAGATGGAGAAGGCCTTGAATTTGTGTGTGTTGACGTCCAAGTGTTGCACCAGACACCGTGGCGCCTATGCAAACACATTAGCAAGGCAGCTCCTGAGATGAGTGACCACATTCATATAATTGTTACTACAGTATATTTTATAACTGTTTTATTTTATTATTAGTTATTGCAGTTAATCTCCTCCTGTGTTAAATTCATAAGTTAAATATTATATTAGGTACATATGTATAGAAAAAATTGTAGTATATATGGGGTTCTATACTATCTTCCATTTCAGGCATTCACTGGGGGTCTTGGGATGTATCCCTGTGGATAACAGGAAACTGCTGTATGATAATTAACATCAAAACTGTCCTTAAGGTAAGGAGCTTCTTTTGTTACCTCCTAATACTGGGACATTAGAAACTCTCAAAGGAATAGGAAAGGTACAAAGAGACAGCAACACTAATATGAACTCTCTACTACAGAGTATGCACAATTTAGCAAAGATAAGTAACTCTTTATTTTTAAAGACAAAAGTGTTGACAATTCTTAACAAAATTAGATGCCCTTTGACATTTTTTTTCTGTTTCATAATTCTCAATTATGTGTTCTAATTTTGGTATTTGGAAAAAAACACCTCTTTAGTGGTATAACTACTTAGATCTTTCAAGAGTGATAGCCTGTACTTCTATCTTAAAAACAAATTAGAAATGAAGAAATTTAAGTGTTAAATGAGTGTGTTAAATACAATATTCTCTGTTTGCAAATGAACTGCTTTTCATTTTTGAGTTATTTACCAAATTATTTTTCCACAAATATCATTACAACTAAATCTGGAGCCATTTTTTCCTTTAATTCATTGCAATGAATTCTAATAGCCAACATCCATTCTTTGTTTTGAATTACTGTAATAATGACTGTACCCACTTATTATGAAAGGAAACATGAAAACCGTGGTATTTCATGATTTACATTATTTAAACAAGAAGCAGAATAACAATGTCACTGGTAATAATATTTTATATTTATATAATGACATGCATAGCCAGAAAGTTTAGTTACTCTTTATATTAAGTATCTTTTTTTATTGTTGTTCAATTACAGTTGTCCCAAATTTTCCTGCATTACTCTCCCCTGCCCTACCCACCCCCACTTCCCACATTCAATCCTCACCCTGTTGGTTTTGTCCATGGGTCTTTTATACGTGTTCCTTGACTTGACCCTTCCCTTTCTTAAAGACAGTTGAGAGACTTTTGGTTTCCAGATTACCAGATTATCACATAAGAAACTTGGAAGTCACCGTTGCATCCTAACAAGTAAAAAAAAAAAAAAAGACTGAACAAAGTAGAAAATAGTAACTATTCTTATATTTGGGAGAGAAGTAAGGTCACAGGGTAAACTACCACTCCCCAAATTGTAGGGACAAATACAGGGAATCACAACGTAACAAAGCACTGCCCCTTGAAAGCAGAACCCTCTGTGGGAATCTGACATGTCACTGATGAATTGCTCACAGTAAACAAATCTGAGTCAAATCCTCCGGGAAGACCCCTGACACTCTGTGAGTTTTGTATTCTGGAGCTCTATCACATTTGCAGAGCGAAGATCACAGAAAAATTCTCTTGGGTTTCTGGAAAGGGGAGAACATACAATTTTGAAATACGACAGAGCATTCTGTTCTGCTTAACAAAGCTTTCCTTCAAGAGAAACTGTTCTACCATTTAACCTATTAAGATTTTATTTGAGCTGCTGACTTGGGGGAATAATCCATCCAACCTCCTACCCCATCTAAGTCAAGGCGCCAAAACTGAGAGAGCCGAGGGACACATGCTCAGTAAGTGCTTGAGAATGAATGATGATTATAGATATTTCCCCCACACACACACCTTGCCACCACCTATATCAAATTTGCTTAATGTTATGAATGAATGTATAATTTCCAATTGAAAGACAACTATGTTGTCATTAAAATTACACTGAACATGATTTAATTTAAAAACTCAACAGCCACTTTAAAGGATATTGCATGTAGATTTATAAACAATTTTAGAAGGTGACTTTAAAATACATTATTCCTATTTAATCATTTTTCTATTGCTTATACAAATAAAATATAGATAATTTCTGCCTTATATTGATAATTGTTTGGGTTCTGGACAAATAAATGTTTTCACTAAATTTTGAGCATATTATTTAAAGCAATAGTTCTTAACAAAGATTTAGGAGAAAATTTTAATTCTCAAGGAACATTACTTCAAAAATTTCTTCTCCTTTAAATCATATGCACAGTTCCACTGTGAAGATAAATAACACTAAATGCTCATTGGGTATATAGGAAAACATACTATAAATAACCTCTGTAAACCAACTCTTTCCATAATAAAATTTTTAGAGTAGAGAGAAAAATTGATATATGTTACTTGAGGAATTAGAGCCATGAAATATTTAAGTCTGAAATGCTCTCACTAAAAATATACCCTGGTTACCATACTTTCTGCTGCCTCCATTGTTTTGTTTTGTTTTTTTTTCACAGAATTTGCTAGTTTAAACTTTCAATATAGAATAGCACTCAAAAGTGTGGCTCTTCTACTACAGAAAACAGTATGGAATTTCCTTAAAAAATTACAAATGGAACAGATTTATGACCCAGCGATTTCACTTCTGGGCATTTATCAGAAAGCCCAAATACTAATTCTAAATAATATATGCAACCTATGTTCATTGCAGCATTATTTGCAATGGCCAAGATAAGGAAGCAGCCCAAGTGCCCATGAATAGATGAGTGGTACATACATACAATGCAATATTACTAGGATATTGTGTTAAGTTAAATAATTTAGTCAGAGAAAGACAAAGACCATATTATTTCACTTGAATGAGGACTCTAAAGAACAATATAAATGAACAAACCAAACAGACTCATGAATACAGAGTTCAGACTGATGGTTGCTAGAAAAGAAAGGGTTTAAGGAAATAAGGGGAAAAGGTGAAGGGATTAAGACGGACAGATTGATAGTTACGAAACAGCCACAAAGATGTACAGTATACCATAGAGAATCTAGTCAATAATATTGCAATATGGTATTTGTCCCTCACCGCCTGCCTTATTTCACTTAGCATAATGCTCTCCAGTTCCATCCATGCAGTTGCATAAGCCATTGTGATGTCTATGTCTCTGTGATAAAAGCCCACTTCTGTGGTTTGTCTTTTTCCACTCTTAGTGTCTTCAAATTCCATGTAGCTGAATTTCTGATGCTTTTTGCATTTGTTGCTTCTTGTGCCACTTTATTTTTAACTGAGGGTCTTTCTGACTACATTTCCTTTTCAATCCTAGTTCTAGATAGCAACTTTATCTCTCTCAATATATGAGGTCTGTCTGGAAAAAGTCCAGCCATTATTACTATAATGAGAGCAGTTTGCACAACATTGATGTGGCCTGGCAGCCAAGGAGAGAGGACTGGCATGCACATGTGTGAACAGTGACGACTTCACTGTACTAGTCATTGAGGGTGGTAGACGCCATTGAGTGAGCATGTGTACTCTGTGGCCATCACATTGAAAACTGAGCGAGCAGAACAATGAATGTGCATCCAATTTTGCATGAAGCTTGAACATTCCTCTGCGGAAACTAGTGGGATGCCTCAGAAGGCCACGGCTGTAGGCACCTGGTGATTGGCAGCTTCATCACAACAACACGCCCCCTCATGCATCATGTGTGGTGCAGAGTGTTTTGGTGAAACATCAAATCACCCAGGGCACTCAGCCCCGCTACAGCCCAGATTCGGCACCCTGAAACTTCTGGCTTTTCTCAAAACTAAAATCACCTTTGAAAGGGAAAGAGATTTCAGCTGTTGATGAGATTCAGGAAAATACAACGAGGCAGCTGATGGTGATTGGGAGAACTGTGTGAGGTCCCAAGGTGCTTACTTTGAAGGGGACTGAGGCGTCACTATCCTATGGATAGTGCTTCTTGTATTTTGTGTCTTCTTCGATAAATGTCTACTTTTCATACTTCATGGCTGGATACTTTCTGGACAGACCCCCGAGGTAGCAGAAGATAGTAGCACAGACCCCTGAAACTGGACAGAGAGGTCAAGAACAGACCTCAGAACTGTCCTCAAGACCTGCAGAAGGGATTCATTATCCTTACCTCACCTCCAATCCATCTGTTCCCAGCACCACTTGGAACCCCACCAACTGCAGTGTCTTTCACACACAAAAATCACATATATAATAGTTATATAATCTATCATGTATGGTGTGAGGTAGTGGTCAAATTTCATTTTTTTTCCTATATTGTCACCCCATTGTACCTATGCCTCTACCTTAAGTGCAAGTCTGGAGAGCCAGTTTAAATACACATCTTCTGCTATCTCCTTACTTAAGAGTTCATTTTAGTGGGTTTCAGAAACACCACTGAAAACCATTTGGTGGTAAACCTAAAGGTATATATCAAGAGTATACCTTTTCTCACTGTCATGATTGAAAGAGGACTAATGGTTCAATTTAATTTATGGCTTATATTGCAATGCTAAAACCTCAAATTATGACTCAATAGATTATTGTGCAGAAGGTAGGCATTTGAGTCCTGCAATACTTTGCAAACATGCCCTTGGCTATGCCATACTGTGCTATGCCACACTCATGGTAGGGCTTTGGAATTTTACCAATGTAAAAACATTGTACTGATTATGCAAATCAACTTGGAGAGGAAAACTAAATCAAGGAAAAATAAAGGATGTTTTCAGAACTTACATTCAGTATCTCATCTATAAATTCTTCTAGGGTTTAATTGTATTTTTCTTCAATTGAAAAAACTCTGTGAGCCATCTGTGTTCATTATAAACCAAGTTAATCATTATGCTAACCTAAATTTATTGCAAAAACTGCAGTAAGTGTAAGGTATGATAATACCCACAATATCTTCTGTTGATATAAATATGAATGTCTTTATAAACACTTTGTTTCTGATGTGGGAAGCCTTTTTGAACATATAGTTTTAGAACTAATTGTTTTATGTCACTATAAGGACATGTGATTTTTCAAATGTCAGTAGATATCAGAAGGCAAGCTGGGAACACATAGAAGCAGTAGCTAACATCTTGAGTAAATATGACCTTTACGTCGCACACACTGTATTTGCTTTGTGTTGTCCTTTTTACTGAATTCACGTTTCAGAGACTCCCAAAGCTGAACTTACAGAATACATATAACAAGTATTGTGCTGTAATTTCTCAGTCTATCACGGTATTCTGAAAACAATAACTTTTATACAATTCCATTTATTTAGCTGTATAATTTATATCTCAATGTTCTCATAATTGTTTTATTTTGGTATTCTTACTTTTCAATTATCTAGATTTAATTAAAATTATTTGAAATATAATACATTGTTTTCTATGTGTAAGAGTTAAACAATTTGTGAACATTTTTCTTACAGATTGCATGTATATGGAACACATGGGGTAAAGATTGTCTTTCCAAGCTCAGAGACAAAATTACAAAGAATTTATACAACTTCTGTGATTTCTTTTGTCCTAGAATTGCTGAATTGTAGTGCTATTTGGGCAGCTATTGTATTTAAAAATGATATGAAATGTCAAAAATGTTTTCCTTTTTCTCTGCTTGCCATTCTAACATAAAAAGATATGAATTTGGGTTTTTCCCTTTTATCAAACATGTTTATAGGGTGTGTGTATGTCTGTGTTTGTGAAAGATTGTCAAGAAGAGTATACAACAACTTTATCAAACCAAGGAGTAGTGTACAGATTATAACGTTTAGGCCAGCAGGGGAAACTATAGCATGTCATGGAATGCTCATGTTTTTATACATGTGCTCAGAATATACTCAGATGCTTTAGCAGGGGTGTCCAAACTTTTGGTGTCTCTGGGTCTCACTGGAAGAAGAAGAGTTGTCTTGGGCCACACATTAAATACACTGTGACACGTCACCATAAAAACATCTCATCATGTTTTAAGTATATTTGCAGTTTTCTGTTGTGTCACATTTATCCATGTAGGCTGCAGGTTGGACATTCCTGCTAGAGGATTATCCACTATTTTCCAAAACTAAACAATTTCAACATACATCTGTACCACCTTCTTTTTGTCTCTTCGCTTCACATTCCTCTGCACTAATGCAGAGTTAACACTCAATGATTCATTCTAATAAAAGGCAGCCTCAACATAAGTAATCTAAAGCAGTGCGTAATTCAGAAGAAAATTTTAGTTAGTTTTTTACTTCACTATAATTTGCCAGGAAGTGGGTGGAGATATTAACTTTCCTGACATTTTTTACTCTAATATTTGTAACAAACTAGCTTTGTTGTAGGGTTGACCACAGTTCTGACAGCAAAGTAATACACTACTGATAGAAGCTTCTATGACATAGAAGCTCTGGAGTCTTAGTAGCTGGGTTCAAGTGTTAGGTCTTTGGTTTTCCCAGTGTGCATATCTTATTTTGTACGTGATTTCATTTTTTATTTTCTTGCAAGGCACACAATCATATATACAGTACATAATTTTCACCTTCTAAAAGTACAAGATATAAATAATAAACATTATAGTAAAGGGTATATGAATATTCTTGTACCTAGGAGCATCCCCAGTCTGCTTATCTTAAAATTGGTGGCAATTCCTCATAACATTGCTATGAATATTAAATAAGATACCACTTAAAAGTTCTAAGCCTCATGCCTGGCAAAATTTAAGCACTAAGTAAATGCTAGTAATAACAGAAGAAATAATTGTAGTAGTAGTAACTAAAGGCAGCAAATACAGCATTAAAAGTGGATAATATTTGGTGTCAAGTGGGTACTAGAAGTATCGGGGGGAGAACATTGTTAAGTATATGATTGTGTAACCTGAAACAATGAAAATAATATTGTATTTAAATGTATAACTATATTATATTGAAATGTATTGCTATGGACCTGAAGCAAATGAAAATAATATTGAATATAAACTGTAATTAAAAATATAAAAAATAAAAAAGTAAGTGGACAACATGGACAAAAATTTAAAAGTAGAATATGACACAGACACATATATATGTGCTGACTGTAACTAATGCAACTTTGTACTCTATCAACTTTTAAAAAGTTAAACCTTATTTTTTATCTGTTGACCTGATCTGATTGTGAATTTTTTTATTTTCATTGTTGATACTATTGCAGATGTTCTTATTTCCCCCTCCTCTGCTCCCCTCCTCCCAGCCCCCACACCTCTTTCCCTCTGGCTATCACCCAGATTGTAAATTTTTAAAGTGAACATCTGTTTCTTAATCTGAACCCACTGGTATACAAAGATTTCCAGGACCAGTTACTGCCTTGTAGCCATGCAAAAATATATAGACAGATTTAAAGGAGCACACTGGTCTTTGTTCGTATTTAAAGCCAATACCAGCAATTTATTATTTCTTCTCAAAAACTTACAGTAAAAACCCTTTGGAAACCTGGGTATATAAAGTATAACAATTTGAAATTTCTTTTGAAAAACTTTCAGTAATGGAGCTTTATTTTAAAATATTTTTTTAAGAATGCATTTACTTCTCTGTCCTGACTTAGTAAAACAATATAGAGAATACTATTTTCTTGATTCAGGGCTTTCTATACCATTTTAAACAAGAATAACCACTACTTGGTACTGTGACAATACTGGATAAATGAGAATTAAGACTCTAGGGTGTAGGGTGTACCCTGAATTTGCTTCAAAATAAATGCATGGCATATGAGGGGGGACCCCCCAAAACAGGAATTATCTTCTGGAGGGTGGGCCCCTTGTGGTACAGGCTTTCTTCATTAGGTGAGTGTTGTAGGAACCCATCTGTATCAGTGCACCAGATGGCGTTGTTGTGAGAGGCTGTATTCGGCTTCACTGAATATTTTTTTTTGGAGAATCAATGCATTTGCCCATTTCATGATGGGTGATTTACAACTGCACTTACCCACACTGTGCTGAGTGTTTAGCAGTTTTTTTACCAAAAATGGCATGACTCCCATGCCCCACTCTCTCTATTCACCCAACCTTGTCCCTGGGCAGTCTTTGTTTCCCTGGGTGATAAAAGCAGTCAAAGGGAATTGTATTTGCCAATGTGGAAGAGGTAA
Source organism: Anoura caudifer (assembly GCA_004027475.1). Taxonomy (NCBI): domain Eukaryota; kingdom Metazoa; phylum Chordata; class Mammalia; order Chiroptera; family Phyllostomidae; genus Anoura; species Anoura caudifer. Next base: position 47,718 of record PVKU01004134.1, read on the forward strand.
AACAGAAAATGGCAGAAGCACAAAAAGATATACAGACTGACAAGTTCTAAGATAACTGTTTTATCACTGGAAAAAAGTCTTGATAGGTGTATTGCATCAAATGGAGAGTACTTTGAAGGGGACTGAAGCTTAAACATGTAAGAATAAGTACACATTTTTTTGTCAATAAATTCCAGGGTTTTGGGGTCCCTCCTCGGATACTTATTTTTTTGCAGTTTGATTTTATTTTCAAATTTAAGTGGAAGATGAACAAAATATTGTTCATTGTGTTAGGTCTATTTATTTAGTTGGTTCTTAGTGAGTCAGTTATAACTTAAATCCCTGAAATCATTGCACAAAAGAAATTATTTTATATACTAGCTTCTGAGCCATTCATTTTAAATCACTGAATCAACTTGGCTTAATAAAGGATATCCAGGTATTTTCCTGAATCAAATACTTAAAGATGGAAAGACTAATAGCTATACGTTGTCTTATCGTTAACTGAAAAGAAGGATGTACTTGAGGAAACATTACAAAATCTCTCGTGAGAATTAATCTCCACAAGCATACTAACATGTGAATTCTGTCTTTGTTTTATGTCGCTAAAATATATTCTCTTATTTTTCTTAATGGATTTACAGTTTTATATGGTTAAAAAATACATACCTGGAGATTCTGAATATATAAACACACTTACATTTATATGTTATATCTCAAAATTTCTTGCTATACTCACAAAAGTATAGCAATGAAATTAACATGTCATACAGGATAATCAATGAATGACTCCATCACACACACACATATGCACATGCATGCACTCATACATACAACTAAGGAAAAGTACTGAGGGGTAAAAAAATAGAGTTCTGAAAATAATTCATTATTAAAAGAAGTTACTCCAGGTAGAAAGAGAAAATAGATAAGTAGATTTTTTTCATTCATTTCTTATGAAGTTACTCCTGGTGGAGTTTGCAGTTCTGGGCCTTTATCAGTGCCTGGCTCAGGTATCGCTAAGTCTTCTTACTTGTTCCTTCCTGAACTGACCGCAGAAATTATTCATCTGAACCTTTTTATGTTGTCATCTGCTGCACATGTGAAGCCTTTGAGATGCATGGGCTTCTTCAAAAGATATGCAAAAGTGTGATAGGAAAAACTTAATACCCATCAATTTTGTTTCCATCAGCATTTGAGGTGAAAATATATTAATGTGATAAGGACCATTTGATGAGTTTTTGGTATTGGGAGCAGCATTGTGACTGTCTTGACCCACTTAGATTCCAATGCCTAAGTTAATGGGGGAAAGTGAGGTATTTTCAATGTAGAACATAGAGTTTGGTGAGCATGCTCAGTGTGGGCACTATCATTCTTTCATAGCCGGTATACAGGGCTTTGCAGAGAAGCATCTGAGGGTCCTATTGGATCACTGTACTTATATGACTAAAGCTCAAATCACATCAGAGAGCTTGGCACACAGGCTGTGCTATTGTTTGCTCAAATAGAGACATGATCTTTAGCTCCCTCCAGCCATAGACATCAATCGTCATTGTTCCTTCATATAACCTGAGACACTGAAACTCGAATGAGACAAAGTTAAGTTGAAGTTGCTGTGAGTCACAGGAGAAAGAGCCGGAAGTATTCACATGAGCACTAGCATCAATTTTTCATGTGATGTGGGAAGAAGGTGCATGGGTGGAACTCAAATATGATTAAGGTGTGAACAAAATATGGAAGCTGTCATTGGTCAAAGAAGCCAGAAATATTGGAAACTCAAAAGCTAACTGTTCTGATGATTACTCAAGTGAAATCCCTTGATTTAAGTTGACAGCCCAGTATTTGTAGCTTATCAGGCCCAGTCATCTAACAAATATTTATGGACTTGCTATTATTAAGATACCACTTAACACCCACTTGGGATGATTATAATAAAGGAATCTTAACAAGTGGTGGTGAGGATGTGGATAAATTGGAATCCTCATACCCTGATGGAGGGAATGTAAAATGGTACAACTGTTTTAAAAAACAGTTCCCCTGACCCTGGCTGGTGTGGTTTAGTGGACTGAGTGCTAGTGCCTGAGAACAAAAGGGTGTCCTCCATGCTCAGTATTCTGCACAAAATATTAAAATGCAGCCCTGGCTGCTGTAGCTCATAGCACCGGCCTGTCCAACCAAGGGCCGCTGGTTTGATTCCCGGTCAGGGCACATGCCCAGGTTGCAGACCAGGTCTGAAGTTGAGCGCGTGTGAGAGGCAACCACACATAGATGTTCCTCTCCCTCTCTTTCTCCCTCCTTTCCCCTCTGTCCAAAAATACATGAATAAAATCTATAAAAATAAAAAAATAAAAAAATTCCTCCCAAAATTAAATATAAGCTTTCCATATAAACAAGTAATCCTACTTTTAGAACTAGGCCCCAAAGAATTGAAAGCACATGTTTACATGACAATTGTACATGAGTGTTAATAAAAGCATTATTTATAATAGGCAAAAATTGGAAACAACCTAAATGTCCATCAGCTGATGCAATAAACAAAATGGGGGACATGACATATCCAGACAACAGAATATTATTCAGTCATAAAAGGAATGCATCCACTATAACCTTGAAAAACAGTAACTAAAACCAGCAGCTCCCACAGAGCACCCATCATATAATTGATCATATGAAATACCTAGGATCAAGATCAAACTAGCGGTTGCCAGTGGCTAGGGGGTTGAATGTTTTGGAGGAAACGTCAAAGGTTATAGTCTGAATTCTTATGTCTCTCCCAAAAGTATCTGTTGATCCTAATGCCATGGCATTAAGAGGTAGAGGCTTTGGGAGATCATGAGGTCATGCATGAGATTAGTGCCACTGTAATAGCTCCCTCTCTCCCTGTAACATGTGAGGGCACAGAGAGAATTCAGCAGACACCAACTCAGAAGAGCCTTCCCTGGAACCCAAACATGTAGACAGAATAAAAAGATAATTTTCTAAAACTGTCTATTCTATTAAACATTGAGATCTATCAGGATATTTTATGTTATGGTTCATCAGCATTGTGGTTCATTGAGCTGTTAGTAAGGTACTCTAGGTGACTGAATGGATGTACATGTGATAAAGAAAAAATGGGGTGCTTTATTTGAAAGCCAACTGGTCATTTGAATAGCCATAAAATCTCTCCTTCAGAAGTTTAAGTATTGTGGCCAAATACTTAACAGAGCTTGTCATGAGTACCCTGTGCCATAAAATAAGGGTGAGCACTGATGAGTGTGAACCATGACAAGAAAGAGAAAAGTATTTGCTAATGGAGTATGGACATACTTTCTCAGAGAGACACTAGTCATGCAAAAATACCTCTGCAAGTGCTGAGGAAAAGAAAGTCATAGTTTAGTCTATAAAGTTATAGATTATTTAACACAAGATGCTAATACTAACTGTTTTTATTTACGAAAGTGACCATGCAGTTTCCCAGTTAAAAGAAAGTTGGAAATAAAGTAGGTGGTCAAACTTATTGTTTTATTAGTATTTTATAACATTAAATGCTGTACAATGCAATCGTTACACAATTAGAATGTGAAATAAATTTTCACAATATTGGAAATGTTATTTGTAACAAGATCAGAATCTTAGAATTTGTTATGAAAACCATAATAATATCAGAGAAAATCATTTACAGATGCAATGAACTCAATCTTTATTTTTAAAATATAAAGTTGATTAAGCTTTGGAAACATTTTATTTTTTTAGCATATGGATCAATATATTTCATTCACACCATTAATTTTAACTTATAAACCTGCACTGCAATTCTACTCCAATCACTTACTGATTGAAATATTTAGAGTCCTGTACACCTTTGTTTCCTTAATTGACAGAGAAGAATGATAATTCCTCATAAAGTAGTCATTTATTGGAAATATTAGTGATTCAACAATACCCATATATCCATGCTGGCAAAGAATAAACAGCATGGCATACTGAGAACAGGGGTTTACAATAACCTCCACAGATTAGAATGCTGGCCACTTACTGGATGGCTGATAAACGGTGTCTATTTCAGCTTGCCAAGCATTGGTTTCCTCAAGTGTGAAGTGAACATCTAACACCTACGTCAAAGGTTAACAAGATTAAATTTAGTGGTATATGTAAAATGCCTTGGACCACTTCTGTAGTATAGAATATGCTCCATAAATATAATTTTCAAAGTCCTATATGTAATTTAGAAGACAATAAAAGTATTTGGTTCACCCATTTCCATGGAAATATTAAGAAGCTGGGTACTTAGTCATAGAAAAAAATGGTATGGAAAGAAAATAAAATTATAAATGAATGGCAAGACAATAGGGAGACTTAGAAGTAGTAGAAGGCTATCAATTGAGCCTTAATATAAAAAAAATCCCTTCTCTTTTAGGTAGTGAAAAGGTGATGGGATATATTATTATTGACCTAATGAATTCCAAACTTTGGGGAATAGAAGAAATGGCTAATGAACAGAAGCAAAGAACAAAATAAAAATAATGTTCTACTGAATATACAGAGCCATTTTACACTGCAATCCCCTTTAGTTTTGTTATAAAAACCACAACAAAAATCCTTGCTAACACAAAGCATGTTTTATGGACACATGGGAGTCTTTTGCTTCACTGATGTTTGTATCTTTGTTCTCAAGTGGCAACAAGAGAACATGTTTCAGAAACACATATTCACAATTACAACAACTTTCTCATCTATATCTGATGTCTTGCATGTTAGGAATTTCAGATGCAGGCATGTAATAATGTTGTGTTCAACACACATGTGAATTCTAGTCTTAACAGTGTCAGATGACTCACAACTTATTACCTAGTATTCACTTTTTTTTGCTATTTTTGACAAAAATGCTAATAGAATATGAAGTCCCTGACCTCTAAGGACTTCTTTCTTATCTGGGGGCCAATTTGTGCCATGTGGTCAGATGGAAAAACACAAAAATATAAAGGGCTTCAAAATAAAAGACATCAGTGTAAATGCTCAGAAAAAAAATTCATCATGGAGCAAAACTGTGAACTGGACCTTGAAGAACTGAGAGAATTGAATATTATTTTAGATTGAAGGGCATACCTTTTCTATTCTCTTTCAAAATAGTATTTTTTGTAACATTGTGACATTTTCTTTTACTTTACCTTCTTATTTTACCTCTAATTAAGCAACTAACTCCATGGATTTAATATAAATTCACCCTAGATATGTGTAGCCTTGGATCTGAATTTCTGCTAGCTGTTTGGTACTTTTCATTTTATGGATTTTGTTTCATAAAAATGTGTTTATTTTTTTTGAAATTATTATACAAAATAACATGATATTATTACTACTTATGTATAAAGCAATATATGTTAAATACAAATATTTCTAATATAATCAGAAACAAAGTCATACCAAATATTTTGAGAAATACAAAATTTAATGTAGACTGAATCATCCTAAGACATTTATTGAGAAGATTTTTAAAATAAATTTTCTCTGATATAATACAAAGAAGAACACTCATAGCTGGGAATTGTTATCTATATTATATCCTCTTCCACATTCGTTTGTTGAAGTCTTAATACCTCAGACTTGATGGTACTTGGAGATAGGTTACATCCCTATCTCAAGACTTCTTTGTAGGTTTACTATTCTAATGTGGGGTGCGGCGTTTCAAAGCTCCATCTTTATGGTCAAGCTTCCTGGGTTAAAATACTGGTACTGATACATTATGCTTTATAATATATTTTGCAGCTGAAAACTTGTTTCATCAAAACATACAATTTGTAAGTTAAAGTTTTCATTCCAGAAAAAAAGCAAAATAAATATTCTTACAGCTACATAATTTTGGATAGATTACTTAAACATTCTTTGTCTCAGTTTTCTAACTGAAAAATGTTTCATGAATATAAAACTGTTACAGGAATTAAAGAGATACTCCATATATAATACTTAACATAATGTTTAATACATAAAGTCAGTAAGTTGCTTTGTTACCCATTTTTATTTATTAATATACTGAGGCAATATTTAATAGGTGATGGTTCCCAAACCTCTTTGATGTTTGGTCATTGAATACCTAGTCACATCTCCCAGGATCCATCATTATTTTAACACATAGGGCATGGATAAATCTTTATAATTATTTGCATGTCTTCACTGTGGCTAGACTGTGAGGGCAAGAGCTTGTCTTCTTGATATTTTCATTCCCAGAGCTCAACATTGGTCTCTGAACAGAGTGGAATCTCTGCAAGTGTTCAATAGGAATGAAATTTATTCCCAGCTGCTTGTGTAAGTGTATGACTCTCAGATCTGTCCCTACTTTGACCACTCTCCTGAACTAAAGATCTAAAATTCCAACAGTCTGATATATATCTTCATGAGACTGACAGCTCACATTACAACATACCTGAAACTAATCTCAGTATCTATTAACCATTACTGGACTAGGGATGGGCCTCCACTTTAATGTTTTCCTTTATTCTAATACATCTTTTTCACTGTCATCAAATGACTCTTGCTTAAACACAAGTCTCATCATAGATCATTCATGCTCAAAATAATTTATAGCTCCCTACTGCTTACAAAGTCCAAACTGTTTAGCATTGCTTGGTACTAGCCATGTTTCCAGCCAAAAACTTCAGCTGGGCCCTATTCATCACATAAGACTTTGTATGTTTTTGAGCACTGGCCACATGTACAGACAGATTATTTGTAAGTGCTTCCAAAAGTGTAATTTAATTTGAAATATTAAATCAATAATTCCCTGTACTAAACACATTGACAAATTTTTATGATTTATAAATCATTTGGATAAAGATATGTTTAAAAGATAAATTAATGTGAGATCATTAATGACAATAGCCACATATTTTGCAATAGAAAATAAATATATCCATTTTTCAGGGGCAATGAGACCAACTGATCGACTCTAGTATTTGTATTTATTTCTACCTTTACACATTTATCATGTTCAAGGTGTGATTTAGAAAAAAACAAAGCTAAAACATATTCCTTTGAGTAAAAATATGATTAGTACTTTGTCTCTTACACTTTATACTAACCACTTATCATTTATACAACACTATAGGGTCTCTCTCTGAAAATATTATTGATCTCTCATTAGAACATGCCAGAATGTGATTCATGATATGAGCCACAGAAGTTCAAAAATAGAATAGTCTCACCTATACTCCCATCACTAATTTATCAGGTATCGGGAGAGGAAACTGTCAGGGGGAAAGGCAGCTGCAGAATGGCTTAATAAAACCAGTTTGTGTGTGGGTGAGTCCTCTCAGCATGTAAATCATACAAAAAAAGACCAAGTTAAATAAAAGAGTTTTATAAACATCATATTTTGTTCTGTCTTTAACAAAGATGAAGCCTATATATTTTTATTTCATAAAAATAAATTTCAAAAGTATAAAAAATTTTAAAAAACAAGCATAAACATCACTTTATGTGTCATTAATTTTTACATCTTATAAGAAGGACTTGGATTCAAGAGAATCTAAGTGTTCTTTTCTATAACATTGAAAAGAAATAATTTTATTGAAAAACTTACCATATACTGACTATATGTAATGGACTGTAATGGAAAGCACTATGAATTGGAAGAATCCTTGCCCAGAAGAACCTTATAGTCTAGTAGTGCAAGAGATAGTTATGGACAAGCAAAAATATAAATATGGAAGAATATGGTAAGTATAATATTTCATTTCTAAATGTACAGGCTTAAAATGAGCAGGCTATTTCTTTGGGGGTTTTATCCATGTTGAAGAGGGGAGAGAGAGAGGAAAAAAGAAGAAGAAGGAGGGAGGGAGGGAGGAACTAAGGAAGGAAGGAAGAGGGAAGGAAGGCAGAAAGGCAGGCAGACAAGAAGGAAGGAAACCATTCAATCAAGTATGTAGGCATTTGCTATGGGTGAAACCATGTGCTTCTCCCTCCCCTAAGGTAAATACATTGTAGGAACCTTCCATACGTCAGAATGTGACCTTATTTTGAAGTAGAATCTTTACAGATGTAAAGAAATTAAAATGAGGTCATTAGGGTGGGACTTAATACCAAAAGTTGCCCTTATAAAAATGGGACATTTAGATACCACCACCTACACACTCAGAGGGGTGGTGTGAAGACACACACACAAAAGACAGTCCTGTGACTGCAGTAATGCCACTGCAAGCAAAAGAATGCCAAGGATTTCCAGAAATACCAGAAAGTAGGAGCAAGGAAGAATTCTACAGATTTTTCAGACAGATCATGCCCCTTCTCATGCCTTGATTTCGGATTTCTGGCCTCCAGAACTGTGATAGGATACATTTCTGTCATTTTAAGTGACCTAGATTTTGGTGCTGTGTTATGTCAGCCCAAGGAAACTAATAGATAATAATATTTCCTCATCTGTAAAATGATGGCCATAAAGCAATTTATCTCATGTGATTTTTGACAGTGACTTTATACATTTAGGCACTCAACAAATGTCACCTACTAGAATAAAATCATTGAAGATTATATAAAAGTATATTTTCCCTAAATGATTAACCTGGGGACATTTTGTTTAGGTTCTGATTATCTCTCTCTTTAAATAATTTCTGTACTATATATTTAACTTTCATTCAGAATAAACAGACAAAAAAAGTCCTCAGATAATGACATTATTTAAAAAAAACTAATAGACCCTAGCTGGTGTGACTCTGTGGATTGAGTGCCGGCCTGCAAAGTGAAAGGTTGCTCGTTTGGTTCCCAGTCAGGGTACATGCCTGGGTTGTGGGCCAGGTCCCCAGTAGGGGGCACATGAGAGGCAACCACACATCGATGTTTCTCCCTCTCTTTCTCCTTCCCTTCCCCTCCCTAAAAATAAATAAATAATATCTTAAAAAAGAAAAAAGAAAACTAATCTACTCCAATCTGCACTAATGAAATAGCAACGGAAATTTACACATCTCCTTACTCAGTTCCAGATCATTAATTGTAGCATACTAAGGTAATTGGATGATTTATCACAATTCATAGTCTACTAAATTCATATTAGTCAATATTTTTACCTTTCCTTTTCCATATTCATTTACCAAATTCAATTATTAAATTATAAAAGCAATGTCATTAAAGGATATGGCTTGTCCTAAGTAAGAATTTTAGAGGAGAAATGTCTATTTTGGGGGGTCATTTACATAAACTGTATCTCTATGTTGCTGTCTTTGCTGGATATATAGCAGAAACAATAGGCATTATTTAAAGTTTAAAATACCAAATAGCTAAAGAATAGATGTAAACACTTGCATGCCCTAATATATTTTAAAAATTACTCGGAGAAAGAATTTGTATGGCAATCTGTATAAGATAAATACATTGTAAATGGATTAACTTGCATATATATATTTTGCATTACTCTGTGTGGCTCAGACTGCCAGATGTTCATCAGATCTGTTTGTTCTGTTTCCTGGCACAAAGCTTGACTGCATTTTCTCATCTTTCTGGAAGTTAGGTGTGGCCATGCTATTAATCTCTCAGCAGTGAAATGTAAGAAGGCATGTATGCTCATTCCAGGCCTTGCCCCCTACTCCTCACTTACGAGATTTTCCAGATTCTTCTTCCATGGGCTGGGTGGAATGCAAACAACTTTTTTACTTGTACATTTAATGTAGTGGGGCCACACGATGGGAGGAATGTAGGTGAGTGAATTACCATTTGGAAAGGGAGGCTGATCAAGAGCACCCACATTGGCATTTTATGTCAGGCAAAAATAAGGTTTTACTTTTAAAGGATATTGATATTCTGGGAGGGTATAAATCACCTTATTTAAAATGCCATGCCATACTCATTTTACATGTACCAACAGATAACAAATCCCAGGGCTTATTTAGGGCAATATCCTTTGTGGTTTGATTAAACTGAGTAACTCTTCAGTTATTCCCTGAGGTAACAAAATGTATACTAGCTAAGTACCTGAGTAGTAGATTATACAACTCTTCTTTAGCCTACTAAAAAAAATCTAAATTTGTGCATTTTGTATTGCCCCTACAATGTACATGGACAAGAGATGTTAACCCAAATTTGGACAGTGCCCATTTTTTTTTTGGAAAGTGTTGTAAAAATGTTCTTTTGTTCTTTTATTACATACAAAAATAACCTCACCTTCTTTAAAATTTCAGCTTCTGTATTGGAAATATTTCATTATTTTGATGTCTTCCTTCTTCTTGATAATAAAACTATGAATGTATTAGTAAAAACTTATTTTTTAGGTTCTTTTACTAGTTAGAAGAACAGATTCTTTCAAACTAGCTCAGTAAATAAAGAAGCTGATTGTAAGGGTAGAGAGGCCCTCAGGAATCTGGAAAAAAGGAGCTGATAATTACAAGACAGTAAGTCTTTAGAAAGCAATTAGAAACCAAGGTCAGTAGGCTCTTTCTCTGTCTTCAGAGCCGCCTCTGACTCTGTTTGCATATTTGTTTCAGTTACTTTTTGGTCTGTGCCAATACGTGTTCTCTGCTTATTTTTGAACACTGTGTTTGCATAACTCATTATGATATTTGACCCTGGTTCTGATTTGTTGCTTCTATCTTAAAGCCTTTGTACTTGTAGTTCCCTAGAAGAATGATCAGCTGTCCATATCTTCCAATTCTACAATTTCCAAGACAAGTATTTGAAAAACTCATCCTGTCTCTTTTTATGAGTAAATCTAAAATTTGCTGTCCCTTAAAACAGATGCTCACCCTGTGGTCTAGCCACCTAGCGGGATGTTTTGGCTTCAGGGTACATTTTGAAAGCAAGAAACCCAGTAATTCTAAATACATGGTATGATGAGGCAGAGGAGAGCAGGGTAAAAGCTATGTTAAGAATTAAACATAGAAGATCATATAGACAAACAATATTGAAAGTATGTATAGGTGTGTTTTATAGAGACTATAGCTATTGAGTGGACAATACCATCTCATACTGTCTCAGGAGTTTCAGAGTGCCGGGAGTGTTATCTATGTCCATATATGTATCTGTACCTGTAACTAGAGCTACATCAGTCTCTATCTCTTTGTCTTTCTGTACATGTGTCAACTGTGCTGTTCTTACATTGTTACTGAGTTCGGACATTTAATGCTATACTTATAGATAATCAATGATTCTACTTAAACTATGATTGCAGTTCCAGACAAAACTTCCTAAATTATAACTTTCTTCAATACACCAGTGGTCCATTTTTTAGCATTACCTTTGTGTTCCTTACATGTTCACGAAGGCACTGACCTGATGTATTATCATTGTTTATCCCCTCCACAGAACTGGAAATAAGTCTGGGGCAGGGATAAATGAGATGTAACTTATTTTCCCAGAGCCTAGCATAGCATTTGGAATATAGTCAGTACCCCAGACACATCTAGTGCATTGATGAGACAAAGTTCTTTGAGGAAGGATGAGAAATTCACATTGATAAAAAATGTCCCTGACTCATTACTGGGTCATCAATAGATATTCTCAGAAATCAAATAATAATAAAAAAAAACTCCACTAGACTTTACTTTGTTTCCTTTGAATCTCACACCTCAATTACTAGAAAATATAATGAACCAGAGTTTATGTCATTTAATTTCATACTTAGAATTTGAAAAATATACCTGTAGAAAAGGATTAAATATATTGCACTTATTGTTAAGTGTTTTAAAGCCCCCTTGATGGCCACTTAATAAAATCTTGGGAACCTGAAAAGTAAATCATATAAAATGTAAAATTCACCCTGAGATGAAATTTATTCCATAATATTAGAAAATAATATTTATTATGTTATATATTTAATTAACTACACTATGCTAAAATCATATTATTTTACTTCACTAAACCACACAAGAACCTGCTGGAATGGCTTTTAACATATTAAAATCAATGTGCTTTGGTATATATTTACCTTGTATCTTTCAAGGAGTTGGAGAACAAAAACAAACTTTTGGGGGGTGGCCTCCAGTAATTAAAATTACATTTTCAAAATCAATTAAAAAATGTCTGTATCTGAATAACTTGGACATCCCAAAATAATGGTTATTAGATGGGAAAAATAGTAGAATTATGTCCTGTTAAGATTTTCCATTCTAAGTATCAGAACTGTAAGCTGAAACTTGTAAAACTTCCTGTTTCACTTAATTTTGGACAGTGTATGCTGACAATAACTACCCAATTATTGGTCATTATTTCCTAATTACGTCATTTCTCAGTGCTGAATGAACTCAGCAGGGCAGAGAACTGCATTAAGTACTTCTGCAAGGTCTGCTGCGGGGCTGCCCTCATGGGTTTGTGACTCAGGCACTCAGCACTGTTCCCTGGAGGAAGCCTTCACAAGTCAGGGTTTCCAACCAAAACCCACAAGAATGCATAACCCACGGTGAGTGAAGATGCTAGTTAAATCAGGAAAGCTCTGTCAACATCAGGAGCAATGTCGTTCTAGTACGAGAGAAGTGGGATCATTGTTTGGACAGTAAAATGAAAGTATTTTCTTTTAACCTGAACCTGCCACATCTCACTAATCATACCTTGAAGGCTATTTTCATTTCTGGTCAATGTCCTTTCTATCCTGCTGCTCCCAAGAATACTTTTTCGTTTCTATTCCTTTTAAAATTGTTCTTATCCCTTAATGAAACTAGGACAGATGGACTGAAGTACTTTCTGCTGACCTCCTAGAAAGTTCTGGGTATATTTGTCATATCACTGTACTCATTAAAACAAGACCAACCTTGCATCACTGTCTTGAAAATAAAGACAGGGTCAGAGAAAATACATCAATTTTATAGGGATCTGAAGTCAAGGAGGAGCCAGAAGATTCTTGTGAATTCTACAGGGCAAAGTAAACGTTCTTAATTGCTTCCACACTGCAGCCCAGCTGATGATATCACGGGGTTTTACAAGGTCAACAAATCAAATAGAAGTTTTAATGTAATTCTCTGTAGTTTTCTACTGCTGTTCTGCAACCATTCTGCCCCTACTCCATGACATTATAGCCTGGGAGCACCAACGTAGATGATGTATCTGTGAACACAGCCATGCTGTGTAGCAGGCAGCTGGGTGAGGACTTTGGCAGGGCTCCAGAAATGAAGAGACTGATAATTCACCCAAGTGACTGCTATTTATGGACAAATACAGTATTTTCTTATCCGTAAAATTAGGGAATTGGACGTGGTTATATCTGTGTATTAAAAAGTAGATTCTTTGACAGTTCATGTATGCACTGATTTTCAATAATACTTTTATATACAGATGTATATATTTTTAATTTGTATTATGTTCTTTATGATTTGATTCAAGATTGTTAAAAATTCCAAGAGTACAAAAACACATGATTTCAAAAATGTAAGTCTCCTTCTTCCCTGGCTGATATAGCTCAGTGGATTGAGCACAGGCCTGCAAACCAAAGGGTTGCAGGTTCCATTCCAAGTCAAAATACATGCCAGGCTTATTGGGCAGGTCCCCACTAGGGAGTGGGAAAGAAGCAACCACACATTGATGTTTCTCTCCCTCTCTCTTTCCCTTCCCCTCTAATGATAAAATAAATAAAATCTTTAAAAAATATGTAAGTCTCCTTCCTTCCCACTCCTTGGAGGTATTTACAATTAATATAGTATCACTTTTGAAATCAAAAGAACATATATTTCTGTGGGTAGATTAGACTTCGAATGTGGCAAACAGCTGTGGCAGATTGTATTTTCCAAACATTGCCTGAGCAATCAGAGAAGAGATGTGACCCTTCAGACACATTTAGAATCTTACATCAAGAGGTGCATTTTGTTTCCTCTCCTCTTTAACCTGGGCAGGCCTGTGCTACTGTCTCAACAAATACAAAGTGGTGAAAGCCACACTGTCTGACCTCTGAGGCTAGTGTATAATACACTATGGTTTCGGACTGGCTTCCACCTTAATTTTGGGGGGGATTTTCATGCATGGCAGTTGGTCATGTCATGGTCAGGAAGCCAAAGTAATGTATAATAGGTGTCAATGGGCCGTCCACTACTACAAATAGACATCTGAGTGAATGAGTCTTCAGATGATTCCAGCCCCTGACCCTAACCTGCAAACCATTCTGCCTTGTTCGACAAACTAATCTCAGTCAAGTGCTGCACAAGTTGCAGATGTTTGACCAACTTAAACATTATTGTTGTTTTAAGTCACTGACTTTCGGGGTTATTTGCTACACAGCCATAGCAACTGGAACACCTGCCAACTTTTAAATGGCTGAAGTGGTTTTACGCAAGTTTAAAGAATTTCACAACCAAATACAGTGATATTGCTCTTTGAACTAAATAGCTATGGTAAATTCACTTATTTCTAACTTTCATGACAATAATAAAACCATGTATCTTTTAGAGCAGTGCCATTTCTACAAATTTCTGCCCTGTCCAATAATGGTAGTGATTAGCAATATGTCAATTTTCAGGATGTAAAGTGTATCTAGTGTGATTTACAAAGTACCTTTTTCATGTTAATTCATTTTAACTCAAAAAATAGCCACAGGAACTTAATGGCAACTGTATTGGGATAGCACAGGTTGAAAAGGTATTTATCATCAGGTTAACATTTTACTTAAGTTTAGAAAGTGAGTCAAATCTGCTACAGCTGGCTTTCTAACTGGACACATCAATTCTTTTTAATTAGAATTACATCCAGTAAACTGATTTATTTTGAATGGTTCTAAATGGTTTACTCTTTTAAGTAATGATTAAAAAATAAGCATGAAATTTTTCTAGAGGTTCTAATGATTTCCTCTAAAGTTATGTCCATTAAAATCTACATGTAGAGTACTTTATATTTTTTCAAACCAATTTCATATACAAGTCTTTTCATATGAAGGCATGTAGCTATTTATTTTAAAGAATAAACCGTATATTCTTGGTTTGTTGAGTATGCAATCTCAATAATTTAAAATCAATATAAAAATAAAGCTAAAGAAATAAAAAATTGGCTTCTGATTCCCACATGATAGTCTGAATGAACATGGCCTCTTAGTCACTAGAAAACCACAAAATGCCAGAAAAAAATATAATACAAAATTTTTAAGTAGTCAATGATGAAAAAATAAAAGTACATTAAATTGCAAGCAAGATCAATATAATCTACACAAGATATATGCTTTTAACAATATAAATGTTTTAGGGGATAGTTATTAAAATTTTTTGATAGCTTGAGCAATTTCTGATGAAAGCAATACATTTATTAATGTCAATTATCTTTTACATATCCAGTACTGTTAGGATCCCCAACTATTTAAATATTTGTAGCATGCCATAGGCCTTGGTATGTGGTTGACTAATATTTTTATAAGAGAAATGTCATAAATTTTTGACATATAGTTCTCTACTTTTATTGTATAATTTGTTTTCTATTTCAAAGTCATCAAATTGCTCTTGACTATCCTATATCAACTATTCCTTTCTTTACTAACAGAGATTCAAGTTTAGTCAGAGTATCAATGTACCAGATTGAAATACCTAATTTTTCAGCCTCCCTTAGGTGTGCATTCATTCTTAAACATTATCTCCACACAATTTTATCTTCGGACCTTCTGCCTGTCCAACTGTTGTTTGAAGATAGCAGGTATCATTTCATCACTGAACCCTTTCAAAAGCTTGTGAACATAAACACTTACATGTATTTTCCTTTAGAAATTACACAAAAGCCCTTGGAATTATTTTAAAAGCTGGGTTATATAGAAGCATTATCCATATTATTGATTCAGGAAGGTATGGATAACTGAGTAAACAATCTGCTTCTTTTGTCATGAGCAAAGAGGTCATCAGTGGTTATGGATAGGAAATTTTATAGGGAGTATGCAACCTAGACCTAAAAGTGTCTAAGAGGTCAGGGAATGTATATTGTATGTTACAGCACATAGTAAGGGACAAATCTATTTAGAAGGATAGGCAAACTCATCTTGAACTTGGTATGTCAAAAGTATATTAGTAAATTCCTTAAATGATGCATGACACTTGATATCATCAGTGACCAAATGTTTTCATTCTGTCCAAGGATATGCAATAGCGGTCTGAAATATTCTCTTTCCTTGCTGGAGGCTCTGTTATATGTCATATGTATATATAAGGACAGGCAAATTCATAGTGAATTTGTGCAGGCGTGTCCAACCTTTTGGAATCTCTGGGCCGCACTGGAAGAAGAGTTGTCTTGGGCCACACATTAAATACACAAACACTAACAAAAACTGATGAGCAAAAAGAAGGTTTTAAGTAAATGTACGATTTTGTGTTGGGCTGCATTCATACCCATCCTGAGCTGCATGCAACCCACAGGCCACAGATTGGACACCCCTGAGGAACTGGCCTATAAAGCATAGGAATTTTGATGTAATTTCAATGGGACCATTCATGGGAACAAGCATGATTCAGTTAACCAAAGTAGACCTTTTCTAAGGAAATTTTTATATTTTTACATCAAGAGTACTTTGAATTTGTTGGCTTACATGAAGTATTTGGGACTTTTCTATGAAACTGAAATTTCTATAATAAATTTGAGAATCTTTTGAGCCATTCCTACGTCCCCAGAACTAAAGAAATGTTCCTTTCATAGAAAAACATGTCCAGAATCATTGTGATGTTCCTTTAAAGATGACAGCTACATGAGTGAGTGTGTTCTTCAAGTGTAACCCCCATTCCTGTGAAAAGCATCTATATTTGTAGTTATTTCATTGATTCTAGGGGTTCTTTAAAGAAGGCAGCAGGTTCCAAGATGGGGCACAGTTGTCTAAGTTTGTTTAGCACTATATTTAAATAAATTATTTGTTTTTTTAGCAGCATAACCAGAGTTGGATAACTTCTATAAAAAACTAATAATCTTTCAGTACATTGTATCTTTTGAGAGAAACCAGTTTTTTTTTATATAGAGAAATGGGTTTTAGACACACATAAAATGTTTCACTGAACATTTTATGAAACAAAAATCAAATTCTGAAAAAAGTTGTCCAACAAAACTGAAGTCCCTTTGGTGGTAATCCTGTATATTTTCTTTACTGAAAGATTTAATGCAAGGCAACTCTTGGATCTCTCTAAGCTTAAGTCCCCATTTTTTTTTTTTGCTTTTCTGCCATGTGAAAGTCTTACTAAGTAATTGCTTATGTGTAATTCCAAGAGCCTACTACCCTTAATTGGCAGCACTGTGAATGAAACAAATTTACGGTGTTTGTTAAATCATCTGTTTTAAAGTAGAGCTCAGCCCATGTCATCTAGTTCACTTACTCACTTGGGCATCTTAAAGGGAGTGAATACCCTTTGAGAATCAGAGGCTGCATCTGGAGGCAGCTGTTTGTACATGCGAGAATGCCCGTCTTATCCTCATGAGGGAACCTTGTGAGGGAAGGGAGTGCAGGCAGCACAGGGTCCTGTAAGCTTATACAGCACTACACGAAGGCAGATGGCATTTAATTTAGCAGCATGGGGTAACTTGAAAGGACTGGTGTCAGTGGAAATTGGCAAGGTCACCCTCAAGAGGTGCTGTCTTTTGTGTGAACTGGAGGACATTTATGGGGGAGGACACCAGTTTGAGAAATGGAACTTTGAAAGAGTGTGGAGTCTGCAGGATGTTAAGGATGTCTCTATGGTGTCTGGGGATCGATAAGTCACCAGAGGGCCTGTCAAGAGCTTTGCAATCCTGCTGTGGTGAAAGAAAACTCAAGGTCAGCTTCTTCAGCATATAAAAGAACATGCACTCTGCATCCAAAGAGCTTCTGCTCTAGGTTATTAAAGGTATTATTAACATAACCCTAAAAGCGCCAACCATAAACATAAAAATGAATGAATTTGACTACATTAAGTTCAAGATCTCTATTCTGAATAGAATTCTGAAAGTGACTGGGAGAGAATATTTGCAGTATTCATCACAAAGAAAGCATTAATGCTAGAATATGCAAGAAACACATTGATCAAAATCAGCAAGAATAAAATCATAGAGCAATACAACATATATAAAATATAAAAGCATTATTATTCCTCACAAATATTATCTTTTAAGCCCTTTTCAATATATGAGTAATCATATGGAAGGAACATTGAAGAATCTACGTTAAATAAATGAAAGTAGGGCCCTGGCTGGTGTGACTTAGTGGATTGAGTACCACCTTGCAAAGCAAAAGGTTGTTGGTTCGATTCCCAGTCAGGGCACATGCCTGGGTTGTGGGCCAGATCTCCAGTTGGGGGTGCATGAGAGGCAACCACACATTGATGTTTCTCTGCCTCTCTCCTTCTCCCTCCCTTCTCCTCTCAAAAAATAAATAAATAAATTGTTTAAAACATAAAAATATAAATAAAATAAATAAATGAAAGTAGGTGCCTAACTGGGATCACAGAAACAGTATGAAGTGAAAAAAATGTTCATAGTAAATAAAAATTAATGTATTCATTAATGTAGTAAGTTCTGAAATGTAGATTATAACCTCAAGTCCCAAACAAACATAACAAAGGAATAGTATAGTATTCAACCCTAATTTTCATACAACATTAGACCTTCCTATTAATTTCATGGTGTTGTGAAGTTTATGGGTAACATATAATGTGTGACCTGTATATTCTAAATGGCAGTATTTCCTTACATGTCCCAGACATCCATATATTTGCATATATATCTAGTATGATACTTTGTCCAGGATAAGTTATAATTAAAATATTGCACATTTGGATTTCAACTCATGGAACATGATCAAGGTGCAACTGTGGACACAGATAAAAATGATACACTTAAGTGAGGGTTGCTTTGGGAAATGAAACTGGGTTTACCCCCTTTAAGTCATGACATAGTGTTTTTTTTCTAGTACTATTCCCTTAATATCAGTAAATTGTTAATCTTAAATCTTTATATGTACTTTTTATGCAGGTATCGTTATATTCTCTATTTCAGTATTTCTGAGAGATATTTAATAATTACAAATAAAACAAATCAGTTATCTACTAAAAGTAGAGGTTAATTCAATATTTCAGAATTTCTGTTGATACCTATTGAGCTCTTACCCATTCATTTCTATAATTTCATAAGATAAGTAGCTAATATTAAACAGTCAGATATTTTCAGAATATCTATTTATCCTCATTTTAGTTTAACACAATATGCCCACAATCTCAGAGGTTCAGGGAATACTTTTCTATGAAAATATAGCTGCTAAAAAAGAGAACAGGGCTAGACTAAATACTACTTCAAATGAAGGAAATAATGTTCTAAGGGCTTATTGAAAAATAATTTACAGGAACTAAATACCTTACATTGTAACATGACTTCTCTAATTGCTGTGTCAAAATTAGATTTGCAACAAGGTCAAGAGTAAAAGATGAGAGAAGCATTAGGATGTTTTCTCAGTTTTCTGGGTAAGAGATGATGCTGGCTCTGGCCAGAGTGGTAACCGTGGGGAGGATCAGATTCGGAATGAATTTTCAGGCAAGGCCTTGGCTGGAAATATAAATTTGGAAAGCAGGAGTGTATGAATGTTTTTAAGCAATGGTGCTAGGTTAAATTGGCTAGGAAATGAGTGTGGATATACAAGTCTCTGGTCAAACATTTCAAGCAGAAAGAGACGGAGTGAGGTAGGAGGAAGGAAATCAACTGAAGAAACTATTTAAAATGGTTTATTTATAATACTACATCAATAGAATGACCTTTAGTACAACCAGGTGTAAGTGACCAATAAGCATATATAGAGGCTGATGAACTGGCACAGTTAGTAACTTGCCAGATAAAAAGACAACAACCAAAGAAGTATACAGAGCAACAGGCAATTTATTAATAATGATGACACTTTTCAAAAAAGAAACTAAAATGAGTAAATAGTAAGCATATAAGTAAATATAAATAAATTTATAAAATGTCAGACAGCAGAGGAAAAGAGTAGATGTCAGATTTAGTCATTAAAGTCACACCATGCTTATGATTATATATTTACTCATTTGTATATAATGAGAAAGCCATTTGATAAAAAGGTAAAAAATATGGAAGAAGGAATAACATGAGAGCACATTAGCTAGCTAATTATAAAGACGTACATAATGATTAGCAATCCCAAACCAGAAACCAGAGTCAGAAAGCATTTTCATTTAACAGAAAACTAGGGTGGTGGGCTGGGATGAGAGTAGAAGACAGAAAACTGTACAAGAACAACAATTAAAATAAAATAAAATAAAATAAAATAAATAGATTTATAGAATTCTGTAAACACTATGTGACTCAGAAAATGACAATACTCCAAAATTGATTTTTGGTCATCTCTTTACCATGCCCCCTGCCTCTGTACAGAAAATGACTGATGCCAAAAACCAATTAGTTCATAGGGCATCAACACGATTATAAAAGACAAACTTCTTTCTAAATATCATGTCACTATGTACATGGTTGAAATCTGAGAAAACTCTAAGAAGCTAAAGAAGCTAACAGATTTGAGATAATTCCATTGTGGTCATCAATTTATTTTTACTGAATCTTGTTGGTCAGGACACCTTGTCCTGGAAAGTATGAGGTGACTCATTTCTCTAAGATATTTTTTATTGTTAGCCACTATCCACATAATATGATGTGTCAGATAGGTCTCCTGTTTCTTTGTTTAAATCCAGAAGTGGTAGATCTGTGGGGCCTGAACCTTCTTTAAGTGTGAGATCAAAGGGTTGCTTTAAGAAAAATATTTTTAATTAAAAATTAAGTATAAATATAAGGATCTATTTAGATGAGAAATCACAATAAATATGAAATTACAAAAACTGGAATACTATAGAACAATAAAATATTTATTAACTGTATAACATGCCTGTAAAATATTTCTTTTTAATTTATTGAAATGAAATCAATAAAGTTACCCACTTTAAAATGAATAATTCCATCTCATTTGTCCATTCCCCTAGCTTCTGGCAGCTACCAGTCTACCTGCTACACCTACCAAATTTTCTGGACTGTAAGATGCACCAGACCATGAGACACACCTAGGTTTTAGAGGAGGAAAATATGAAAAAAAAATTTGAAGCAAAAATTGTGGTAAAATATTTAATAACATAAATAACATAGGTGGCCACACCCCACCCCCTCAGCAAGCCAGGTAAGCTACATTCGGACTATAAGATGCACCCCCATTTTCCTCCCAAATTTGGGGGGGAGTGTGTCTTATAGTCTGAAAAATACGGTATGTTTATTCTAGATGTTTCATGTAGATGGAATCATGCAGTAAATGTCCTTTGTATCTGGCTTCTTAAACTTAGCATAGTGTTTTGGGAGTTCATCCACATTGTAACATATATCAGTACTTCATTCCTTCTTATTGTTCAATAACATATTTATTCATCTGTTGATGAACATTTGGGCTGTTTCCATACTGGGGCTATGGTCAATACTGTTACTATGAACATTTCTAAACATGTTTGAGTCCCTGTTTTCACTTCTGTTGGGTATACATCGAGGAGTAGAAATGTAGTGCTATATAGTTATTCTATGTTTAACTTTTTGAAGAACCACCAAACTATTTTTATAGAAGTTGTACCATTTCCCATTCCCACTGGCAAAGTACGAGGGCTACAACTTTTCCACATCATCTCTAATGTTTGTAATTTTCATTTGTTATTTGTTTTTAACTATAGCCATCTAGGTGGGCATGAAGCAATAGGCCATTTTGGTTTTAATGTGAACGTTCTTAATTATTAATGCTGTTGAGTGTACCATGTTTATTACCTTCTCATTTTCTTTTGTGTATATTTGTAAAGGTATTTTTAAAATATTTTATTTGTTTATTTTTAGAGCGGGTAGGGTAAAGGAGGGACAAATAGAGGAGAGAAACATCTGTGTGTGGTTGTCTCTTACGGGCCCCCTACTGGGGACCTGGCCCACAACCCAGACATGTGCCCTGATTGGGAATCAAACTGGCAATCCTTTGGTTTGCAGGCTGGCACTGAATGTACTGAACCATACCAGCCAGGGCTTAAAGGTATTTTCTTAGTGCTTACAATGAGGATTACAATTAACAACTGAAATTTATAATGATCTACTTTGAAGTGGTAGAAATTTAATTTCATTAGCATAGAAAGACTCTCCTCCTATACATCTCATGCCCCTTTCTCCAGTTGTTGTCACAAATCATGCAGTCATGCATCATGTGCGCTCGCTCTCTCTCTCTCTCTCTCTCTCTCTCTCTCTCTCTCTATATATATATATATATATATATATATATATATATATATATATAAAATGAATGCTTCTCTTAAATGATATAAGAAATAAACAGTGAAAATACAAGCCAAAAATAAATGATAGTGGCTTTTATATTTATCTATGTACTCACCTTTATTGAAGATCTTTATTTGGTAGTTTCACCAACAGATGAATGGATTTTAAAATGTGGTATATACATAAAATGGAATATTATTCATTATTGTAATAAAAAAGAAATGTTGCCATTTGTGACAACATGAATAAGCCTTAAGGATATTATTTGAAATAAAATTACCCCAATGCAGAAAAACAAACAATGCAGTGTTTTATATACATGAGGTATCTACAGTAGTCAAACTCTTAGAAGCCAAAAGATCAAATGGTATTTGCCACCGGCTAGGGTTTTGGAGAATGAGGGAACTCCTATTAAACATTTATAAAATTTCATGCAAGATGAATAACTTCTTGAGACTCAATGTACCTAAAATTCTTTTGAGAGGACATCCCATGTCAAATGTCCTTACCACAATATAAATAAGTAAATAAAATAGTAAAATAAAGAGTCTTCCAAACAATCTTGCCTATAATGAACCCTAAGCAATCAGAAGAAAACCTAAGATTTTTGAAGGGTTAGGATGATAAGAGATTAAAAGAATCATTTAATCTATACAACTGATTTTGAGGTAGAGAAAATTGAGGCTGAAAATTAGGTCACCTTCTCTGGTCATCCACTGAGTTACCAGCAGCACTGTATTATCTCTAAGAGATGGGTTATAGCAATACAAACTTCAGCCTAAATGAAATCATACCCAATTCAAAATTTCTAGAGTTTTAAATGAACACATTTAGAAAATTCTAAAATCATTTGAGAAATGTGGAAGCTGTAAAAGTGTCTTTGTTTAAACTAACACTGCTAAGTTTGAATATGCAAAGAATGACATATTTCCAAACTTAGGCTTAAAACACTTTCTGGCAACCTGATTAATGGAATGTTTTTGGAATATTCTGTGGCTAACTGAACCAACTATCTTTTTGCAATTACAACTATGCCTTTGGTTTTACATAGGTACAATCTGTATTTGATCATGTTTCAAGCTCCATAGATTTAATGAATAATATTCTGGATTCATAGAATATGGAAAACGTACTTCAGATGTTATCAGATATCTTATCATAATAATGACTTCATCTTTTAAGGAACTACATTGTCCACCATGATGAACTGTGTAATGGTCAAGGTGGAGAATTAGATTACATGGTGGAGTTCAAAGGAAATAAGATAAAAAGAAATTTGAACCTAGAACAAGGACAGGATTTTAAAACTCTGAAAGGAAATGTGTTGCTAATGTGATGTCATTAATATGATAGCTTGAAATTTTAAAAGAAATACACTGCTTCTGTAACTTATAATCTGTGAAAGAGCAGTGCAAGTTTAAGGGAGCATGTTGTAGAATTATTTTTATCTTGGGGATTTGTTTTATTGCTATTTACCAGTAAGGAGAAAAAGACTACTTAAAATAGGCTTGTAAAAATATCTAATGTTGAAGATCTTAGAAAATGCTTGCTGACAAACTCAAGGACAATTTGGTAGGAAACGAAAATACCTAACGGCAGCCACTTTTTAAAAAGAAGATTTTATTGATTTTTAGAGAGGGGAAGGGAGGGAGAAAGAGAAGGAGAGAAAGATCAATGTGTGGTTGCTTCTCACACAGCCGCTACTGGGACCTGGCCCACAACCCAGGCCTATGCCTTGACTGGGAATCGAACCATCAGCCCTTTGGTTCACAGGCTGGTGCTCAATCCACTGAGCCACACCAGCCAGGGCAGTGTAGCCACTTTTATTTTCCCCATCTTCTCTTTTTTTGGCTTTGCATTTCTGAGCTGTGTGGTTTATTAGAAAACATGGTGATGAGCAACAGTTGTTGACATTGGTAAAAGGAGTATCAATAAAGTGCTTAAAGAACTTCAGTTAGAACTAATTGCATAATTAGAATGTGGGGGTGCAAGTATTTCTGAGTCTGACAGAAGGAATTAGCAGAGAAAGTGGAGGCAAAGGTTCATCCCTGATACATGGTCTGGTGTCCATTTCCCCACATAAAACCCAGGCTGTTTCTGACAGATACTTTACTCAATCCACTCAATATATGGGTTTTCCTGTTTTTCCTTTTAGGTTCACAGTATTTTTCAAAAGGCTTTCTCTGTAACTGATCAAGGGTACTTGTAACTACATTTGTGTTTTTCACATGTTGGTAACTATACCAACTTCCCTGCCTGTCCTTTAGAAAATGATCAAATCCTGACTTGAAGACATGTCACTTTCTAATTGTGTATTTCATGTCCCTTTTCTCACTTCTGACTCTGTTGTGTCTCACCCATTCTAGATCCCATTTATCCATCAGCGAAAGTGCCTTCAGCCAATTACAAGTGAAAATTGTCATTCTAAGGGTGTCAAACTCATTTTTCACCCAGGGCCACATCAGCCTTGCAGTTGCCTTCAAAGGGCCTAATGTAATTTTAGGACTGCATAAATATAACTTCTCCTTAACTAGGGGCAAGGAGCTCAGTGCTGCCGCCGGGTAGAAACAAGGTGCGAGGCTGGATAAAGCAAGGTGGAGGGCTGGATTTGGCCTGCCTGTGGGCCTTGTGTTCTCCACCTATGTCCTAAGTGAAGAAATTAGCCCTCCAGATTTTGTATTTGTATACGTTAACTTGAAATCATTTCTCAGTTTCTAATCACCAGGGGATATACATGAATACATACACACAAACATACAAATTTCCAACTTACGAGGCTGATATTTATCTGATGATTGCTATATGCTAGGTATTAATGAATGTTAAATATACTGACTCAAGTAATCCTTGCAATATCCTTAAAGGTGAGGTAGATACTATTAGTATCCCTTTTTTACAAATGGGAAATGAAGGCATGGAGAGATAAAAACAACTAGTCCAAACACACACATTTATTAAGTGCTGAAACTGGGATCAGAACAGGACAGACTGGGTTATAAATATCAAGATAAAATCACAAGAATTAGTTAAAAGATAATATGATACAATTGTATAGATTTAAAACCATAAGTGGAGAAATAAGATGTGATGTGTTTCTTCACTTTAGTAATTCTTGGTTTTGGTTTTTGTTTGTTTTTCTCCATCAGTCCTTCCACTAAGAAGCAGGCCTGTGTTAAAAACCTGTAAGTGCAAAGAATGTATTGCAACTGAGCAATAACCCAAATGAATTTTACTAGAGCAAACCACAGAGAGATGGCAATATGAATAAGAACTATGTCCATGTACTACACATATTGCTTGTCTGGTGCTGGGAGAAAGAACATAGAGCAAGAGAAAGAAAGAGGGAGAGAGAATAGGGCAGAATTACAGCTGTGGATCTCCTGGATTTCCCTTCAAGGTTAAAGATTGAAAACCACAACAATTTAGCCATGAAAGTACAGACACACAGATGAGTGGGGTGAAATATCAGAAAATCAGGTAATGGGTTAAGATTAGATGTCTATCTGCTCTAGGAGAATTGAGCCTTGACAAACTTTTTGTCTTCAATGACAGGAAATAAAGAAATTTGTATACATTTATAACCATTGAAGTTTAGAACTTTGAAATTTCAATGTAGCCCATATAGTAAATATGTAAAATCAAGCATTCAATGTGAAAGGCATAGGATATTTTTATGCAGCTCTGTCTATTGAATCTAGAAAGACTGATGTTCCTTGAAATAAGAATGCAGTCTAGTTGGACCAAAAATATAGTTTTTCCTGGTTAATATTCTTGTAACAAATCTTTATTGCTCCAAAGACCTTTGAGTTTATTTCAGTGTGAGAGAAGGGATGACTAGGGAAATGTTTCTTCAGTGATTCCTTGCCTTTTTAATTTCAAAAACAATAATCTGAATTACTGCAGATCAAGGTAGGCTTCTAATTGTTGGTCATTCACTCAGTGAACTATTAGTATGCATTGGGCCTGGCCATTATTATTTTATAGTCAGAAATATGAGTTTTGTCCATCACCGTACAGTGACATGTAAAGCCTTTGTGAATCAGAGATTTCCTGTACACCTAATTAGACATGGGAAATGAAGTAGAGAAGTCATAAATGGCTCTGGAGTTTGAGGCTTGAAAATCTGGGGAAATAAATGTGGCATTAACAAAAATGAGAAAGATGGGAAAGGAAGTGCTATGGATTCTTAATAACAAATAGGAGAGTGTCAAGATTTGTGGGAGCAATAAAGAATGTTTCCCTTGAAGGAAGCATATGTGCCTCCGGGGCTTCTAGACTCTGATCCCAACAGCTCTTCATCGAGCTCATGTGTTATCACTCCTATTCTCCCACCAGACCTGCGCTCCATGACAGATGTATGGCTATACCTGCAATCTTGGAATGAACTGACCTCTAGCTGGTGTTTAAGTGATACCTCCCATTTTTCATTTCTGCAGACGGTGTCAAATTAAAGCCATCTGAGAGACTGTCAAAATTGCCAGATGTTGCTGTATGTTATACTGTGCTCTCTCAGGAAGACATTGTTTCTAAGAGATCATTACCCAATTGTCAGTGAAAATGTTCTTAAAATGTTAATGGAATGGGTTTTATTCCTCAATATTTTTCCAAGATGTGAAAAGCAGAATAAGCCTTTGCTGACATGATCTTTAGTAACTTGGTCCTGGCAAATTAGAGACATCAGTATATCAGTGAGATGGGCCTTATGATTAGGAGGGGGTTGGGGGTAAGAATGGACCCTATGGTGCTTGTGCTGTTGCTTTTTCTGATATTATTCCCATCCTCAGACATGGCCTCATTTTCACATATGTGCTTCTTGAAGCAAAGGAGAGAGTTTATGAATAGATGAAATATTTTTCATTTCTCTGTCACCATCTATAAGAGAAATTTGGAGCTTTGTAGATAACTTACTGCATTTATTAAAATCTCAGGCATAGGGTTATGACTAGGCATATGATCAACTTTCATTAAATGCATCTAGGCAGATGCAATTCATGTGCTTCCACGGGAAGAAAGTCAAATGTGGAGATAGGGAAGAAAGTCATAGTAGAATAAACTGTCTCTGCTTTCTTAAAAAAATAAATAACTAAAATGATGATTGCTACCCACAATAAGGAGCATGGGAACTTGAAATATTGCACATAAGGCTGGTAAAGCAGTGAGAGAAATAAAGATCTAGGTTATTGAAGTAAAACTGATTAAAACTCAAAAGAATATATGCACCCCTATGTTCATTGCAGCGTTATGTATAATCACTAAGATCTAGAAGCAGCCCAAGGTGAGTGGGTAAAACAACTATGGCACATTTTACTTGCTGTAAAAAAGAAGAAAATCTTACCCTTTACTACAGCATGGATGGACCTGGAGAGCATTATGCTAAGTTTAATCAGACAGAGAGAACACAAGCACCACATGATTTCACTTATATGTGGAATCTAGTGAATGAAATAAACAAACAAACAAAATAGAAACAGACTCATAGATACAGAGAACAGACTGACAGCTGTCAGAGGGGATGGGATATGGGGGGCTGGGTGGAAAAAGTGAAGGGATTAACCAAAAACAAAAAACAGCAACAAAAAAACCAACTCATAGGCATAGACAAGAGTATGGTGACTCCCATAGGAAACAGAGGGTGGGAGGAGGCAAAGGGGAATCAACTGTGACTGAAAGAAACTTGAGTTTAGGAGGTGAACACAAAATACAATATTCAGATGATGTATTATAGAATTGTACACTTGAAAACTATATAATTTTTAATCAATCTCATGCTCATAAATTCAATAGAAATTTTTAAAAAACCAAAACCAAAATTAACAGTTTAACTCCATACCGTATACCCCATACCCTAACTTTTAGCCATTACTGCCAATTCATATTTAATATGTGAAATTCAAAATTGTCTATTTTCCCTCTTGTTGTAAATATATCTATAATCATATGCATGTTTATATAAACATAGTGTATAATATGTATGATCATATATGTTATATATGTAGATTGGATTATCAAAATATAGATATGAATGTATAAAATGTCATTTAATTTTCAAATTTTAGAAAATGTAACA
Organism: Anoura caudifer; assembly: GCA_004027475.1. Lineage (NCBI taxonomy): Eukaryota > Metazoa > Chordata > Mammalia > Chiroptera > Phyllostomidae > Anoura > Anoura caudifer. The sequence goes on from PVKU01004134.1 coordinate 75,913, forward strand.
TTTTTCATATAAAGAATAATAACCATATTTTGGGGTAATAAATTTTATAGAAACTATAATATTCTTAATATAACTAATCATATTGTCCTGGCCAGTGTGACTCAGTTGGTTGGAGTGTCTTATAACAGAAAGGTTACCAGTTCGATCCCTGATCAGGTTACATGTCCACGTTGCAGATTCCGTCCCCAGTCTGGGCATCTAAGGGAGGCATCCAATTGATGCTTCTCTGTTGTATCAATGTTTCCCTCTCTCCTTTCCTCTCTCTTTAAAAGAGCAATAAAAAAATGCCCTTGGGTGAGGATAAAAATAAAAAAATATAAAAATTAATACTTTATTCAGTTAAGTCACATGCTTTTATGAGATTTAACTTTATTAGATTGAACTTTAGAAAGTTTTCCATCCTTTTCAGCTATTACTGAAATTGCCCAGGAATCCTGTAGATATTCTCTGAAAATAGTCATTCTACGGATGTCTTTCATCTGCACTGTGGCCTGCTATTAAAACCCTTCACAAATCCAAAAGTAATGCCTCACAAATAGCTACCAAATTCTTTCCATTTCTTTTTGGGGGATCATAGAGTCACTGTGGAATATAAAGGCTATATTTCTGAATATTTTTACTTCCTCACAATATTTCAATCTTAAAGATGTACAGCTTGGCAAAAATTTAATATCTTTTCAAAACATTTTGAAATGAAACAAAAACAAAAGCACAGCTGCTCACATGTCATAAAAATGTATATAAACCTGAGCTATGTAAATACCATTATCTAATCCGAAATTGCCTCCTCCCCCTGCCTTCTGTGTGTTCTTTTACAGCAAGTCACCAAGAAGAGAGCATTAAATTGGAGTATTAATCCCTGCTATGTTTATATCTAATAAGCTCCTTTAAAGGAATATAAAACATAGAGTTTAAAGGGAAGATATACAAAGTAGGTTTAAGCATTCAAAAATGTTTTCATCAACTGGTCTTGGAGGTATCCAATACCAATGCACATATTTCTTTTAATATGAAGCATAAGTTTATAAAAATATGCTTTCTAAAACAAGTTTATATCCAACTTACATTTCTTCAGATGTTTATTGTATAACTGAGTGCACATCTTAAAGGCTCATTTAGAGTATAAGCAACTGAGATTTCCCAGTGGCTTGTTGCTTCTAAAGAGACTGATAACTGTTTGATAATTAAATCTAATTGCTCGTTCAAACTGTTAAAAAAAAATGTCCATAAAATGCATTGTAAACGGCCCCACCTCAGAAAAGGAGGCAAGGGTAACTAGGCCCTGATAATAGTATTGAGAATTTAACACCTGTTACCTTCGATCTTGTTAAATTCAAGCAAATATATTAACCATATTGCCTCTTGGTATTTGAGTTTTATTTTTTTATTTATTTTTAAAAAATTGCTATGTATTTTATTGAATTTATTGGGGTGACACTGGTTAACAGTATTATACAGGTTTCAGGCACACAGTTCTACAACGCATCCTCTGTACACTGTACTGTGTGCTCACCACCACAAGTCAAGGCTCCTCCCATCACCATTTATCCCCCTTTACCCTCTTCTACCTGCCCTGAGACCTCCCTTCTGACAATCACCACACTATTGTCTGTGTGCATGAGTCTGCCTTTTTTGATTTGAGACAAATAGAGTTAATGAAGGAGAAAAATCATTTTTTCATTAACATGAGTTAACAAGGTATATCAAAGAGGGATCATGGGGAAATGAAGAATATGGCCCAATGGAAATGTTAAACTATAATTTGGGAGGATCAGAGGTTGATAAGTGTAAATTTATTTGGTAGCATATAAAATAAATTCTTGTTTAATATTTTATAGTGAATACTTCCCTATGGGCGATACTTTTATTGGTAATGTAACTACAGCATGAAAATGTAGTAGTCTTAAATTTAGAAAAATAATTGCACAAAAGGAGACATTGGGACAAAATTCTATTATGTGATACATTTGGACAAATTTATTTGATTCATATATATTACTTTCTAACACAGAGTTGCTAAGTACATGATGCATATCACTGCCTATCTTGCACCAATGAGTGATGTTAACAATCAATCATAATCCTTTTCGTCACGGAAATAAAACATACTTTCTTCATCTTTTTCAATAAAGATCTCTAGGTAGTGGTCCCCAGTAATTTGATACCTGCATATTGGGTGAAAACTACTTCTCATCCTTGTATGTAAAGTTTTGTTTCATTGAATTTATTAAAGAGTGAATTCATATTAAATGGCCTGACCAGATTGGATGCATACAATTAGAAAATAATGGAGTAACACATGTATTAGCTGAATAAAAGGTGTGTAACTCCTGGACTATTTGCATTATTGCCAATTAGGGTACTCACAGGTATATATGAACATAGAAAACAACTTTCATTCTATTAAACTTCAATGAATTTCAATAAGTTTCTGTCATATGCAAGTTGTCCCTGATTTGAGAGACAGTATATTCTTCAAACTGACTCAAACAGATTGCCATAAGGCAAAATACTGGCTCTCTATATGTTATTGTTCAAGTATCCAGAAAAATCTGTCAAAAATTGAGTAAGTTGCGCAAGCTGTGTTGTGAGGATTGAGCAGAACAGGAAGCGTTTCATGTCGGGCCTGCTGGCATTAATCATAGGATGATTTGTAAATTTGTTCTTTATTTTTCATTTGCTTTGCCTGGTAAAGCATACCCTAAGTATCCCTGACAGACTCACTCTCTCTCTCTCTCTCTCTCTCTCTCTCTCTCTCTTTCTCTCTTTCTCTGTCTCTCTGTCTCTCCCTCCCTCCCCTCCTTTTCTCTCTGCAAATACACTGAAAGTGGATATTCTCTTCAGTGAAGGAAAATACCTGAAACCTAGAAAAAGATCAATATTGAAGTAGATATATCTAACTTTGGGTTACTGTGCACAAATTGCATCTAACAGATTAGAGTGCTTCTTGAGATCTAGTGAACCTGATTTTATATTTTGAAAGATTTACCACTAGGTAATGCTTTTCTGTATCTAGCAACTTTGATGAATTAACCTTCTGCTTCTTTTCAGGAATGGGTACAACAAAGCCAGAAGTATGAAATATTCTCTAAAAATATTAAACTTGTTAACATCCAAATTGTATGCATAGATCATGTTTCCTTTGTCCATTCATCTATCAGTGGACTATTTAGTTTATTTCCTTATCTTGGTTATTGTGAAAAAATGCTGCAATGAACACAGGGGTGCAGCTATCTCCGAGATTATGTTTTCAATTACTTTGTGTATCAATTACACCTCTACAAAGCTGTTAGAAAACAAACCACAAGCACACATGCCAAAAAAAGGGGAGAAAACCAGATTTAGGTTTCTAAGCTTGAATAGGTACCATATATCTCTGCAGACGTGCCTTATCTACTATCTCAGATATAGCATAGTAATCTACAATAAGCCCTCCTCTTGTCAGTTGCCTTCTCATTGACTATCATTTATGGCACTGCCTATGCTGTTGATTTCTCAATATTCTACAATTCTGAAACCAGCCTGTAACTAGTGCAGTCATTCCTAAGTCAGTTGGTGAAATATTTGAAATATCATGTCCTCCTGTGCATAGCAGTCTGTCAATTTCTAATTAATGGCTGTTCACAGGTCACTACAAAGAAAGTAAAATGTCCCTTATATTTTCTCATCTTGTTTTTATTAACTTAAAAGCTAAGAAGGAGGCAGCTACATTGACTACCAGTTGGGACACTTATCTGATTCCCCACGAAGTGCCTCATTTTGGTTCCCTTATCCAGTGTTTCTAAGCGGTTCTGACACTTCAAGGCAACTCTTGCATCTCGGTTGTCCTGAAAAACTTTGTAGGTTTCACTTGTGTCAGTGAGCATGTAAAAAATACAATGTTTTTTTAAAGCATAGTGGACAGTGCAAAATTTATTTTATAGCATATCAATAAATATTTTCTTACTAGTTTATCAGATTAACACTATTCTCCCCAATTTCTATCTGAAGTATTTACTTCTACACTTTCATTCAGGACATTAAAATTCAGTTACCATTGACCTATTTGTAGTATAAATACTTGAGTATTTGTATATTTGTTTAAGCAATGGGTTTTACTTCTGTCCTGTACAGTTTTATCCATGTCAACAATTTATTTTTTCTTAGGTTAATAAGCAATTAGGGGACAGATTTTCACTCTGTATCACTTTCATTATACACTAACTAAAAGAACATTGTGCCTCATTAGGTACATAAATGACCTTCCTCATAATAATGATGGTGAGTTTTTAGTTTATTTAGGGTAAAACAATTTCATCAGTGTTTATCTTAAGGGGTTTGAAGTACATATGTAACTACTGTGTGGGAATCTGTGGCATGGTATTACTGTGTTAATTGTATCAGGGAAGAATTACTCCCAGTACCAAATAATTTCTTTATCCTGAGAAGTGCCTTGCACACTATCACTGTTAGTATTTTAATGGGTGCTGGTTTTTGATGGTTAAGTGGTGTTTCAACTTAATTGTCTGAAACTCTGAACCTCGGTGGGAATCTCTCCCTGTTCAGTGCTCAGCACCAAGTAGCACTCAAAGTGACTCTTAAGCAGATTGCCTGATTCCATTGGCTATCACTGCCAGTATAATATTGCATAGAAGTGGTAAAATTGTCTATTCCCCCTTTTTTTGGTATCTTGTCCTAAAGGAAAATATTTAGTCTTTTACAAATTAGTATAATGTTATCCTTAAGGTTTTTTGCATATATGGCTTCTATCAAGTTGATATTATCTTATATTCCTAGTATATATATACACACACATATATTTGATTTATTATGAATAGATAATGGGTCTTTAAATGTTTTTTTCTAGTTGTTTGGGGAGCAATACATGATATTGCTCTTTTATACTTTTTCTACAACACAGTAAATTGGCTGACACTAAAATGTTCACCTTCAATTCCGGATATAAACCGAACTTTATCATTCGGAGTTGGATTATTGGTTCAACTGGGTAGACAGGAAATGACTATTAGGAGTGAATTTGCATGCCTATACTATTAATGTAGCTAAAATATGAAGAAAACAAGATGGGGTCATTTTTCTTCCCAGTAAATTAGATGTGGAAATTAGGCAGCAATCTCTTCCTTATCTGCCCAGTAAGCCTCTGAAGAAGGACTGAAGTCATTATTTATGTGCAGGAAGGGAGCGGTGTGGGTCTTAAAAAAAGAGCAGTCCTTGTGACATACTATGGGATTCCAGACGTGACTTACTCTTTGGCCCTCAACTCCTGGAAATTGTAATAACAAAGTGTCACAATTGACTTTACCAATGCTTCATACACTGTGTTGGGACAAAAATTTCCAAGGGAGACATGATGAACGTATTATTGTTTGACTGTTTTTTCTAACAAGCTGTAATAACAGCAGCATATGTTTCAGTTTCTCATTGTTCTGAAGGAAATTACAAAGAAAGATGAGTAGGCTTCTTCACAGACATTTTACAAATTAAACAGGAATGCCCAAAAGAAGCACTCTCTGTAGACAGTGATATTCACATGACATAAGGACAAAACACGAGACCTTCAGCAAGAATGGAAAGGCAGTTTTGAAAGTATGGAGATAACCCAGTGAAACCTACACAATTGCTAAACCTCAGAGGAGACTGACTGAATTACAACTTGCCCACGACAAGGAATAAAATGATACTACTGAAGAATGTACCTGTTCACGATACAGTAACTTCACACACCAAGGTTTGGACAATTAGCAGCACATAAGGCAGTAATGGTGACACATTAATATTCTGTGGACCTGCCTCTGTCAAATCTTTCAATTGCTTTCCCTTGCTGTTTTACCTCTTATTTTATGGTTGGCAGAGATGTAATGCCTATGGAAAAATTATTTGTATATTCTGTAATGTGGCTACTATCTTAAAAACAACTCTACATGGAAGATAAATAAACAGCTAAGAATTATGTCATTCACTGAGGCAAATGCTTGTGTTAGGGTTACTGTTTGCTAGTTACTACTTTCAGTTCAACGTACTCTGTGTTTTTGATTGGATATTCTATAAATCTGAATATTCAGTGGAAGTTGGGAAATTTTTACTGAGTAACCTGAAAACTTTGCAAATGAGGGTGACCATTTGGGACATAACTATGCAGTCCTTTTGCATTTTTGTGTGTGACTTTACTGAAGGAGTAAAATAAGAACCGCAGCAGACCTCTCCCTTCAGTTTACCCATTATGCAGCTCTTGTTCATGTTTCCCGGGCAAAGCATGCCAAGGGTTTTCACCACAAGTATCAATACTGTCACTTCTTGCTTTTCTTTCTGCCTCAGGATGTTTTCTAAAGCCAAAAGCTCACAAACTCGGCCTATGTGCAAACACAGACCATAAGTGTGTGTGTGTACAATCCAGAGGAGTGTGTGAAGGGCAGAGTTAACATTCCAGAGGGTAAACTCTTGCGTAAGTAGGGATAAAGGTACAGGGGTCAGTTATGATTCCTCAGAGAGTACGGAGTAGGACTAGGCTATGGTTTCCCAGAGCAGTAAACAACTCAAACATGACCCTAGGTATTGACTTCTTCTTCTTCTTCTTCTCACTTTCCTGACTTCTTTCTTTGGAGTCCTAAAATCCTCCCCCCAAAATAAAACAACCTACCTCCAAGCATTAGCTCAGAGTCTGCTTTCGCAGAAACCTAACTTAATAAAATAATCTTGCAATACAGTTTCCAGTAAGCGGCATAGTATATTCTTATATAAAATTACATGAATATAGTAATGCGTTAGATTATTGTAAAACTATAACCCATTTGGTGTGAAATCCTTGTAAACTCATCTGCTTCAAAAGTTTAATGTACTCACAACTCTATCTCCAGTTGGAACTATGTCCTGCTATCCATAACTTCCTACTAGACAGACAGATTTAAAGCAACTCATTTTAATACTGCCTCTCTCTCCCAACATGCTCATGTGCACATACACACAAACAAGCCATTGTCTTTTATTGCCCATCTTGGGAAGGTTAACAGAAGAAGACATTGATGTTCAAGTCAGTAAAATATTTCACATGTATGCAATGAATATATACATATGTGTATATACATATAAACTATCGATGGGGAACTGGGTAAAATATTTTATTATTCAAATATGTATACATTTTAACTAAAAATTTCATTTTAAGGATCTGTTATATAGAAATATTCACATATATATCCAAAACACTAAATACAACTTGGTTTATTGCAGCACACTTTTTAACATTGAAATGTTGGGCAGGGGGTAGGGAATCATAAATATCCATCCATAGAAAAATGGTTAAAATATTACATATTATGTAAAAAACTAAGAGGTAGAATTGCATGTATTAAGTAAGAAAGATTTCTAAGTCTCTATGTTAAGTAAAAAAAGTCAGTTGCCATACAAAAAATAGATTTCATGATATAAAACAAAACAAAAAATTAAATGCTTATCTGTAAATAAGCATAGACACACTGGATACTCATAGGAGAATTTGAGTATGTATTTGTTTTGTGTGTGAGTGTACAAATACAAGGCATTTACTTGAATAATTCATGTCCAATTGTGAGCCTTCATTAACAATGGAGAGGTTGATGATTAGGGTAAGTGAGTAATGGGGGATTTTCCAGTTCTGGAAAATAATTACATTCCGTTTGAATTTTTTTATAATGAAACAAACTAGAGTTTCTTTAATTACAAAACAAAATGGTCAAGTTCAGTAATCCCTATTGACATTTGAGAACTTTGTAAATTGTTTCACTCATCAAGTATTTCAAGAAAAACAAATACTGATTACAAGTATATAATTATTTACCATTTATTTTGGTGCGTGATCTAAAAAGAGGCAATTTGTTCCTTCTATGTTTTTGTTAGTTGTATGGCTATCAAATTTTGGGAATATATTGAGTCAAAAATTTGATATATAACATCTGTATAACTAGGCTAAGAAGGTCTGTGTACTTAACATAATAATAAAATTGTTAAGTAATTTTCTAAGTCACACTTTCAGTTCTTTCTTCCCAAGATAAAATAGTATTATAAGCAATATATTTTGAAATTCTCCCAAAGTATAGTTTTTACAATTTTTAAAGTAATTCCATAAACTGGCACAAGAATATTCCATGACCAGTATTATTTGCAGACAGAATATTATTATCAGTGTTGATGTTCAGAGTAGATTTGCAAAAATATTCTAAAACATGATTTATATCCAAGACTTTGATTGATAGACCTTATGAAAGATGTGGAAGAGAGCGACTAATTTATTATCATGGTGATCTTCAGACTATGAAAGTAAAGATTGTGTCAGCATTTCCACAATAAACTCTTAATTTCAGGAATTTACAACTTGTCTGCAAAGTCATTCTAGGTAAAAAAAAAAATTGGACAATTTTATGCTTAAAGAAGAAAGGACTCATGGACATGGACAGCAGTGTAATGATTGCTTGGGGAAGGGGGTCTAAGGGGACTAAATGATAATGAGAAATACAATAAAGATTAAATTTATAAAATGACAAATCAGATGATTAGAAATAGCAGGAAGATAGTGGAGAAGAGAATATACCACTTAAGATACATTTTTATGTACACGGACTGAAATTCTATTTCAGAAATATTAAAGTCTTTGCACAGAGGAGAGTCTCTTCACATTGTTCCCCCTTCTAAAACCTTAGCATTTCCACAGGATAATTATTTGTGGATTAATAACAAGAGGAAGAATTTGTGTTCTACCCAATGTTTGTCAAATAAAAAATAAACTTCAAGAATAAGAGTTTTCTGTAAGAATGACCTTAGAGAAATCAGAACCTGAATAATTTTCTTTTCCATGACTTCCATTAGGAACTTATATTATTGGAGCCAGCTTTTAGGTCAGAGAATTATGCAAAGGATTAGTTCATGCCTCTCATTTCTTTAACATTGTGGCAAAAAGATATGTTACTCAATTTTCTTATGCTCCCACTACCATTCCAATAATAATAATGATTAATAATAATAGCAATAGCAATCATAGTAGCAGTAGTAAATGTTCTACTTTGTTTCAGATACAATAAAGAATACTAATATATTGTGAATTTTATTTTAAATTAATTGTATTAATTGAGCTGATTATCAGTTTTATTTTTCAGTGATCCTGTGTAGTAAAGAGCAACAAATTCTTTAAAAGCTGCAGTTATTTAAGATCCCTCTAGATGAATTTAGACCATTTATTGAGTCAAATGAATAAGAAGCCCAGAATTTTTTACCTGGGTAATATTGATATTTTGGGCTGAATAACTTTTGAGGAAGTTTGTTTTACAGATTGTAGGACTAGAAGCCAGTAGAACCTGCCCATTTGGATTCCATGTCCATGTTCCTCAGCCAGATATGACAACCAAAGATGTCTACAGATATTGCCAAATGTCCGTTGAGGAGCCAAATTGCCCTCAATTGAAAATTACTTAGTTCATTCAAATGTGTTCAAACTTAGTTTGAAGATGTCCTTTAAGATAATCTTTGTCTCTTCCTAGAGCCCTACTTAGTAGCTACTGCTAAAACTTGAAAATTCCACTTTCTAGTTTGGTGGTGGAAACTGAAGTTAAAGGTGGCCACCAGCTGGGGTGATTAAAGATAGAATATTCTGATAACAAGTCCAGGTCTTACTTATTGCCAATATTATTGGGCATCATCTTTTTTTCTTATCTTCTGTGTTTACACTGAATATCAAAAGTTGATGATCTCAAAAATTCATTGCATGGAAAGGAAGAATGAAGTATTTCTGACTTGAAAGTTAATGCCTAACCATTTGGTTGAATATTAATAGATGATGTGTACACCTAGGACGCTGTGAATATTTCTAGAAAGGAAGTTCCTAGGAAAAGTGGTATTTATTCTAACTATCCTTCTTCTCTAGTACTCAGAGAAGTTAGTTGTAACACCTATCCTTCTAGAAGACTGGTTCTCAATCTTGGCTGCATCACCCAAATAATGTTAGATATTCCAATGCCTAGCATACTTCCCAGAACCATTAACTCAAAATCTGTGAAGGAAGTATAGAGGTATTCTTAGTTTTTGAGCTTTCTAGGTGTTACCAATATGTAGTTAAGTTTGAGAACCACTGATGTAGAAAACATTCTTTTATCTTTCAGGTTCCCCTTTGAATTCTGAGGTATTCCCTACTTAGGAGATATGTAACAGTGAAGGTCAAGTGGGAAACAGAAAGATGATTTGGATGAATGCAAATGATTGAGATCCATTTGACTGAAAAATAGCATTCAGAGAAAGTGACACAAAACTTTACAGACTGGAAGCAAAGTAGGGAGAGGAGTGTCAAGAACATATAAAATAAACTGATTTTTTTAAATCCAATACAAAGAACGCATGCAGACATGGTGAATCAGTCAAAAGACCAAGATCGGAATCTCTGTAGGCAGCCTGATTTACTGTCAGATACTAATCCTCTAACCAACCAAACAGGTAAAGGCAGGAGGAATCATGCCATTTAGCTCTCTAAACCCAAGGAGTGGTCAGCTCTAGTGCTAAACTAATCCCATTTAGTAGAGTTCTCATGTAACAGCGTCAGTAAAGACTCTTTGGTCAGTCATATTTTCATGGAAGAGATGAATATGTTCCTTTATTTCTTACCTTATCTCCTTAATTGGGAGGGAATAACCCTCCTTGGAAATGAAAAGATTAGGTGATAAGGGTATCATTGAAATAAATTTTACTTTCATTATTACTAATCAGGTAGCTAAATTCATAGCATTCATAATTTAACTAGGAGGCCATTTTTTAAAAAAGATTATCTTGAAACTCTCCCAGATGTTAAAAAAATTCTGCCATCAACTGTAAAATAGTGTCTCAAAATAGATATTTAATCAATTAAAAGATTTTAATCAAATCTCCTCAAGAAATATGAAGAATAACTACAATAAACACTAGCCTGCAACTATAATTCTGTTAAAACTTGAAATAAAGAAAAAAAGGACAGTAACCAGAGGGGGACAGGGGTATAATGGAGGAAAGAAGGGGAAGGTTCATCAAGGTCATGTATAAAGGACCCACGGACAAAGCCAAAGTGGGGTAGGATTAAGGGTGGGAGGTGAGGGTGGGCGTGGTGGGGAAAATGGTAGTGGGAAAATGGAGACAACTGCACTTCAACAACAATAAAAAAGGTAAGATTTGCTCCGTTGCGGGTATAATTCTGTACGTTTCAACAAATGTAGAGTTAATAAAATTGTCCTGTCCCTTGAGAAAAGAAACTTGAAGCAATTATTTCTTTATAATATACACGTACAGATATCAAGAAAATATGGAATACTTGCTACCTTTTACTTGTCAATGTTTAAGCAAAACAATATTCTTATAATTAATCTTTTATGATATAGGCAATTTCAGAACTTGAGTAGCTATCAAGTGCAACACATTGTAAGTGTTTGAATATAATCTTAATTACATTATTTTAAAACATAAGGACTATAAATAGTTTGCATAGGACATTTGGTCAAAATAAAATAATTTTATATCCAAGTGTTATTATCTGTTATTTAAAGAGATTAAGGGAAAATTGTGTTAATTTTCACTCCAAGAAGGAGGTGGAAGCATATGATCTAAGTTGTAACTTAGCCTAATACTAGACACTTTCTCTAATGAGCAGTTTTTCTTACAATTTAATTATAAGCATATAATTTAAGCTGTGCTTACACAATGCACCAATTTGACTTTGTGAAAAGGAATAAAGCAAAGGATGATATATTTATTAATATAATGCTTAGTTAAATTTATGAGTCATCTTGGCTAGGCTATGATTCACAGTTGTTTGGGCAGATATTATTCTAGAAGTTGTCATGAAGGTGCTTTGTAGATGTGATTAACATTTACAATCAGTTGAATTGAAGCAAAGGAGCTTACCCTTGATAGTACAGATAGGCCATCTACAATCACTTGAAGGCCTTAAGAACACAAACAGGTTTCCTGGAGAAAGAATTCTTTCTCCAGACCAATAAGAAATAGTGCCTGAGTTTCCAACCTGCTAGCAGTTTTCTGGATTTCAGAATTGCCAGTCCCCACAATTACATGAGACAATTCCTTAAAATAAATCTATCAGTTTCTCTGTGTCTGTCTCTCTTTCTCTGTCTCTCTCTGGATAGAGATGTAGATAGATGCATCTCTCTCTATGGATGATAGCTATAGATATAGATTCACATATCCATATTCACATCCATAGATATGTCTTCTTAGTTCTGTTTTTCTGTCAATACCACTTTTAATTTTTTCCGTCCCCTGAAATCAGCATTTGTTTTGGCTACAACCTTAATACAGGTTATGCCAGAGTATAATTTTGAATTATTCTGAATGGTATTTCTAGAAAGTCGTTTTATAAATGTTTTGATTTTTTTGTTTCAAAATAATGTTTTAGTCAATTAGATCATCTTTCTAGGAGCTATACCTATTTAGTATTATCATTGATCATTGAGGATCAGATTAAAAACATACAAATCCATAAATGAAACCTACTTAATTTTGAATCTATTTTGTGTAACATACTAAATAGTAATGTCTATTGTTTTGATCCTATGTTTTTGAAAACTACCTGATATCAAATTTAAGAACTAACAACCTAAAAGTAGAGCAGATTCTATTCTTACAATAAAAGAAAGCAAATGTATACTCCCTTTTTTTCTTGTCTAATCTGTCTAATCTGAATAGCAAAGAAATCTATCACATTGATTCATTTCTGTGAAAATTCAATCACACTTTCTAAACTGGTGCTTAATGCAGGAACACAGCTCTATATTGATTTGATGATGTAGGCATTTCATTCAAATAAATGTGTCCCATAATTCAAAGATTCAATCAATCAAACAAACTGAATAAATTATTGCAAGGAATGCATAGGAAGCTCTTGTGTTTGAAATGTTAACCAATCATACTGTAGCTCATTGGATTATATTTTCACATTGTGAAATACTCTATTTTTCTGGAGTTTACATCTGAATATTAGACTATTATTCATTTGAAAGCACAGAAAATTAGAATTGCTCTCTCCAACAACAATTTACACATAAAAGTAGTAGAAAGAAAAAAGATTTTAAGTGACCCTACAACATGTGTGCACACATAAAAAAACACATTCTCTCTCTCTCATTTCATTCCACAGAAAATTGTCATTTTTAAAAATTTTAATTGTTCTTGTACAGTTTTCTGTATTTTACTACCATCCCAGCCCACCGCCCCAGCCCTCCCCACCTCCCTCCGATTTCCACCCCCACCCCAGTTTTTGTCCATGTGTCCTTTATACTTGTTGCTCCAAACCCTTCCCCTTTGCCCCTGAAATTCCCTCCCCTCTCCCCTCTGGTGACTGTCAGCCTGTTCTCAATTTCAGTGTCTTTGCCTGTATTTTGCTTGTTTGTTTGTTTTGTTGATTGCTATTACCTTTGCATGTGTGGTATATTTTTGACCAATAATATGTTTTTATTTTTATATGAGTAAATATGTATATTATATATATGAAAAATTTTATAAACCTGATAATTTAAAATTTTAATTTACATCATTTTTTCATGGAAGATGTGTTTGGGTTGAAATATATCATCAAATTTCATTGTCTCTCTTTTTGACAGTATTTGGCTATTTCCTTATCTTCAGTTTTTCTGTTGTACATGCTCTTCATGATTCCCTTTTATTTTTTATAATGGCAATTTTATACTACTTTTTGGTTATTTGAGTTATACTGTAATGTCTTTAAAGAAAATATTTGTAGCTTTTTAAAAATTATTTATCAATTCACAAAATGAAGCACCATCAACAGACTTTGTTTTAAAAATTATACAACTGTACTTGAACAACAATAAAACAATTAAAAATAAAATAAAAAGTAAAGGATAAAAATATAAAAATTAGTTCACTTAACTTTCCCTTTCACCACCTCCTCTGGTTCTCAAATTATGTTATAAGCTCTGAAGTTTTCCCTATCGCATTAAATTATTATTTTACTACTATAGGATATTCATTTCAAGGATAAACATTTTTTTCTGTAACCATCCTTCCTATACATAAAGTTATTCACTAATAATTGTTGGTATTTTATGCTACAGCTTTCCCATTTCTAATACATTATTTCAGGGGTTGGGGTCTTCACAATTGAGTTCAGAAAATCAATTCTTAATATGGATATCCAAATTTGTTGAGATTCCTGGAAACTGTCTTTTGCCAGCCAAATTCACAAAACCAGCATGCTGGTGTAAATTATTCTAAATAAAAAATAGTATCAATCAGGCAGGATATTCTTGTACCTGGGTTTTCATTCTCTCTTGTATTTTTTCACATGTGTTTTCTTTTCTTTCACAACCTTATCTTATGCCTCCACTGCTTCATAAAACCAAGAAGAACGATGATTGCTTGATGTTACAAGAACCCTGTGAAGTAGACAAAGCAGGTATTCTATCTGTATTTTTCTGACAACGAAACGGATCTACAAGAGAGGACATATGGAAGCTGAAAGTTTACTTGATGAGCTTCAACTCTACCCACAAAAAGTATTTCAGTGAACTTGATGGCTGAGAATCTACTGTCCCTGCAGACATCCTGTTTGTACATATACAAGATCTGTCTGGAAAAAGTCTGGCCATTGTTAATATAACAAGAATGGATTATGTATGTGACTTCGATGTAACCTGGCAGCCAAGGAGAGTGGACTGGAATGCACATGTGTAAACAGTGATGACTTCACTGTACCAGTCAGTGGGGGTGGTAGATGCTGTTGAGTGAGCATGTGTACTGTGTGGCCATCACATTCAAAATGACTGAGCAAGCAGAGCAATGAATCTGCATCCAATTTTGTTTTAAGCTTGAACATTCCTCCACGGAGACTATTCACATGATTCAGAAGGCTTTCAGGGATGATGCAATAGTGCACTGCAAATAAAAGCATGGTACAAATGCTTCAAAAATAGTGGAGAGTCTGTTGAAAGTGATCCACATTCTGGAAGACCTGCAACAAACAGAACACCTGAACATGTTGAACATGTCTAGTCTTGAATCAACAAAGATCTATGACTGACAGTGTGAGAACTAGAAGCTGATCTGGGGATTCCAAAAACTTCTGGCTTTTCCCCAAAACTAAAATCACATTTTCGTCTTGAAAGGGAAGAAATGTCTGATCGTCAATGAGATTCAGGAAAATACGATAGGACAGCTGATGGCAACTGGGAGAACTGCGTGAGGTTCCAAGGTGCCTACTTTGAAGGGGACTGAGGTGTCATAGTACTGTGTACAGTGTTTCTTGGATCTTGTATCTTCTTCAGTAAGTGTCTCTATTTTTCATAGTACATGAATGGATACCTGCTGGGCAGACTTCATGTTTTTTGAATTAGATATGCTTCACTCTGTCAGGAACAGAAAGAACTTCCTTATGTGACTATACCTGTTCTCCTTGAACTAGGAGAAAGGATAATTTATTAAAAATGTTATTTATAAACACCCCTTCCACAATGTCAAAAAAATAAGCAAAATATTGGGTGGGCCAAAAAGTCCATATGGTTTTTTCATAAAAGACACATTTTTCATTTTCACTGGTAACGTTATTCATTTGGATATTTTGAGTATTTTGGCTATCCCCCATGTGGTATGACATTGATGTTCTCAATTAATGTCTTGACTGGATCGCTATCAACTTCAACTGGTCTACCTGACCATGGAGTATCATCCAGAGAGAAATCTGCAGCACAAAACTTTGCAAATCACTTTTGACATGTTTATCAGTCCCAGCAACTTCTCCACACACTGCACAAATATTTTTTTGTGTTTCAATTGCATTTTTACCTTTCTTGAAACAATAAAACTTGCCAAAAAATGTTGCATATTTTCTTCCACCTTTGGTATTAAAATGACTACACAAAAATTCACTCATTTTTATGTTTTTTTATCCATGCTGATATGACAGCTGTCACAATACAATCTGATAAAATTGTTCCAAATGAAGTTAAAAACAACTAAGCACTACTAGGTCATCTTACAGAAAATACAAACAAAAACAAAAAATCAAAGGAAGTTTTTTGCCAACCAAATAGTTTTGGGGTTTGGACAGCTATGAATTTTTTAAAATATATATATTTTATTGATTATGCTATTACATTTGTCCCATTCCTCCCCTTTATTCCCCTCCAACCTGCACACTCCCTCCCACCCACATCCACCCTGCTTAGGTTCATGTCCATGGGTTGTACATACAAGTTCTTTGGCTTCTACATTTCCTGTACCAGGGCTGTCAAACTCATCTTCACTGGGGGCCACATCAGCCTTACGGTTGACTTCAAAGGGCTGAATGTAATTTTAGGACTGTATAACTATTCCTTAACAATTAAACTATAGCTTGGCACTGCCACTGTGTAGAAACAAAGTGCCAGGCCTGATAAAACAAGGTGGAGGGCTGGATTCAGCCCTCAGGCCTTGTGTTTGCCACCTGTGTCCTATACTATTCTTAACCTCCCCCTGTCTGTTTTCTACTTACCATTGATGCTGCTTATTCTTTGTATCTTTTTCCCCATTCCTCCCTCCCCTTCCCCACTGATAACCCTCCATGTGATCTCCATTTCTGTGATTCTGTTCCTGTTCCATTGTTTGCTTAGTTTGTTTGCTTTTTTTTAGGTTTGCTTGCTGATAGTTGTGAGTTTGTTGTCATATTACTGTTCATAGTTTTGATTTTTTTCTTAGATAAGCCCCTTTAACATTTCATATAATAATAGCTTGGTGATGATGAACTCCTTTAACTTGACCTTATCTGAGAAACACTTGATCTTCCCTTCCATTCTAAATGACAGTTTTGCTGGATAGAGCAGTCTTGGATGTAGGTCCTTGACTTTCATGACTTGAATACTTCTTTCCAGCCCCGTCTTGCCTGTAAGGTCTCTTTTGAGAAATCAGCTGACAGTCTGATGGGAACTCCTTTGTAGGTAACTGTCTTCTTTCATCTTGCTGCTTCTAAGATTCTCTATTTTTAATCTTGTGTAATGTAATTATGATATGCCTTGGTGTGTGCTTCCTTGGGTCCACCCTCTTTGGGACTTTCTGAGCTTCGTAGACTTCCTGGAAGTCTATTTCCTTTGATAGATTGGGGAAGTTCTCCTTCATTATGTTTTCAAATAAGTTTTCAATTTCTTGCTCTTCCTCTTCTCCTTCGTGCATCCACATGATTCAGATGTTGGAACGTTTAAAGTTGTCCCAGAGGTTCCTAAGCTTCTCATTTTTTTTGGAATTCTGGTTTCTACATTCTGTTCTGGTTGAATGCTTCTTTCTTCTTTGTGCTCCAAACTGTTGATTTGAGTCCCAGTTTCCTTCCCATCACTGTTGGTTCCCTGTGCATTTTATTTTATTTCACTTTTCATAGCCTTCACTCTTTCCTCTATCATGCGTCCATACTCAGGCAATTCTGTGAGCATCCTGATTACCAGGATTTTGAACTGTGCATCTGATAGGTTAGCTATCTCTTTGTTGCTTAGTTGTATTTTTTCTGGAGCTTTGATCCACTGTTTCATTTGGGCCATTTTTTTTGTCTTGGTGGAAATTTAGGTATTTCCCAGGGTGGGGCAACCACATCACTGCATTGTGGTGCTGTATGTGGAGCAGGGGTCCAAGAAGAAACTGTGCCACTTCTCAGCTCTCTTCTAGCTTTCAGTCACCTGTGCTGCTACCCACAAGCAAATTGGGCCCTTCTGGTGCTGATTCACAGGCAGGTGGCTTTTTGTACACTCTAGCACCCTGTGGGTCTCTCCAACCAACTCTGCTGTGAGGCTGGGAGTTTCTCCCACCTTCTCAAACCCCACAGGTGTTTTCAGTCAGTGGTTTTGAGGTTTTATTTCCCCACACTGGAACCCTGAGTTGTGCAGTCTGTTTTGCTTCCCAGTTGTTCCTCTTGGGTTATCTGCACATAAATGTAGGACTTCCCACTGTGCCAGCCTCCAGCTCACCAGATCCACCAGCCACAACCTTGCTGTGAGCCCTCTCTGCCTCAGCTGCCTGTGTCTGCCCCTCCTACCAGTCTGGATGAATGTTTCTTCTATAACTCGTTGGTTGTTAGACTTCTATACAGTTTGATTTTCTGGCAGTTCTGGTTGGTTTTTTGTTCTTAAATTTGTTGTCCTTCTTTTGGTTGTGTGAGGAGGAACAGTGTATCTACCTACGCATCCATCTTGGCCAAAAGTCAAATTTTCTTATGGTATACTGTTTTTTTTTTTTATTATGAAGAAAACATTTGCCTAAAGCAAACAAAACAAAAACAAAAAGAAAGAAAATGTAGAAAAGAAAGGAAAGGAAGGAAAAACAAAAGAAGAAAGAACAAACCTTCTGACATAAGAAGATACAAAATTTTTGAAAATTATAGTAAAAATAGGTTAAAAATCTCTGTTAACATACCTAAACAAATATCTCTATTTTATATAAATACAAGCAAAATAGCAAAAACAAAATTTAGTAGACTTTTACCTTTTAAAATTTTAATTCTGTGAAACTGAAGCTAATAGTTAGGAATTTGGTATGTGTGTATATATAGACACACACACATCATATATATATTTAAGTTTTTAAAAACTCCAATGCTCCCATTGAATGTGAATACATATCTTGAGGTCATGCACATTAAACCCAGTATTTCATTTCAGCTTGATCTGTTATCCCAGTAATGAGAATTTATGCTTAGAATGGTGACCTATAGGCCTTCAAAGATCCTTGATTATTTTAATGAAGGTTAAATAATGTTCATTGGAATGTACTCAAGAAAAATATTGAACTCTCACACATTTTACATTTTAACTAAAGTTCGTTGCTTGTATTCATTATAGAAATGATAAATATTTATTAGTGAAAATTGGAGAAGCACAGAAATTAAGATTATAAAAAGCACCAGCAATCCTATGAGCATTTTTTATATGTAGGTATTTTGTTGTTGTTCCTCATTTTTTTTGTTTTACATAATTATGGTCATAAGGTATAAGTATTTTAATGTTGCCTCATATTTTGCAAGGTATTACCTTTTGTAAAAATAATTTTCACATTTGAATAATACTAAGTTGACTGGTTTGCTCATTGTTTTGTTCACTTTGTCTATTGCTTGATATTTTGTTTATTTCCATAATTTTGGTTGTGATAATGTGATAGCTGAGATATTTGTAGATAAAGCTTTTTACTGTAACTTAAGGCAGATCCTCAGAAGAAAAACTACTTTTTTATAACCTTAGAAATTTTAGAAAGCATGTATATTTTTCTGTTAAATTCCAAGTGAATTAAAACACTCAGTTGGATTAAAACTCATATTCATATGGTCAATTAGGCTTGTTCTCAAGTTTAGTAATATTTATGTAATTTGGATAAGACTTTTTAGAGGTCATATGTTTTAGAAAGGATAAAGGGACATGGTAATTCTAATTGTGCATACATGAAGAACAGAGAATACTGGGACATTTGGTACATTCATTCATTCATTTTTTTTTCACTTCCTCAACAGTAACATATTAGTTAATGTAAAACAATTATTTAGTATCTACTATGCAAAACCTTGTCAGTGGTAAAGAGATTCCGCTCAGTTAACCATATAGTGGAAATGGTAGCCTTGCTGACAGATACAATATGAAGTGCCAAAACACCTTTAGTGATTGGAGCAAAAGTGATACCTTTTGACTGAAAAATCTGGAATATGTAAACTGGGTCTTGAAAATGCATAGTAGAAATAGCACTGTAGTTGTATTCAGTAGACCTAACAGTAATTCTAACAGTGAAATGCCTCGGACAAGTCAATTGCATGTGTTAAGTTTTAGTTTGAGTATGCATTATATAGGAAAATAATATTCAACCTCATAGAGTTATTGAAAAGATCAAATAAGAATATTGTCTTATCCTGAGTTTCCTAAGAAGCAAACCTGAGGCAGAAACATAGGTGTCACTATTTTGTTAGGAAGTTCAATATCAGGAAAGTAGGAATGAAAGGACAGAGAATGAGTTGGGAAGGAAGAAGCTTTGATATAAGGCTGTGCTGTCGAGCAGAACAACAGATAGCAGTCAGTTTTCGAGGATCATCTTCTGAGGGGACAAATGAACCATTTCATGTATGGACAATCTTTCTAAGGATGAAGGAGGAGGAATTCATCTTTCAATCTCTGTCTCCCAGTGACCAAAGATTCACCCTGTGATGTAGTTCCTTTCCTGAACCTTTAGATCAGGGGTGTCAAACTCATTTTCACCAGGGGCCACATCAGCCTCGTGGTTGTCTTCAAGGTGCCAAATGTAATTTTAGGACTGTGTAAATGTAACTACTCCTTAACAGTTAGGCGAGAGCTGGGCGCTACTGCTGGGTAGAAACAAGGTGGAGGGCTAGATTCAGCCCTTGGACCTTGTGTTTGCCACCTGTGCTTTAGATGGTAAGTAGCACCTAGATATCTTATGTTCAGTGCTGATAAGGGAAATCCTGTATAGGAATTTGACAAATGAGTGTTGCAGATGTAAGGCAAAGCATGGTGACTGTGTGCCTGCTTGAGTTACAAAATCCATGCAAGTTGGTTTTCCCCAGAGGTTACTTGGTCCAAAAAGAAGCAATGAACCAGAGTTAGGTGAGGAAGAGAATGTGAAAGTGATTGATTTTGTTAATACTAACAGGTAAAATGTCAAGAGACAAGAGGACATTGTAAGTCAAGAAAATAATGCCCAGGATTATTTTGGGGAAGAGTAAGTAGCCTGGTTTGGACTCAGGTGGTTTAGATTCTGCAGGTAAGAAGCTTGGAAGGTCACCAGTTTGACCTGACAACAAGTAAAAAAGCTGAACAGACTGAAACAAATTAACAATCCTTGTTGCATCTTAAAAACAGGTGAGGACACAGGGCAGACCAGTGCCTCTAAAACTGGGGAGGTCTGTGGAAAGCAGGACCAATAAAATGGCATTGGTTTGGTCAAGACAGCATAGAGTATATAAAACAAAGTGAGGTCCCTCATGTCAACCAAGATGACTGTCAGTCAGCCATGATGCTTTGATTCAAGAGGGAAACTACCTAAGTCAGAGCAGACACATCTGCCAAGAAGAGAAGCCCAAGATATCTGCACACATTGTCAGAGTAGCCATGTCTGCAGAACAGGACCACTTATAGATAGGCTCCTGGGGAGATTCCCCACTTGCCATCAGGGGTGTGAAGACATTTATTTAGAAGACCCAGAAGGGTAGAGAACCCCACTGTCAAGGTATAACTGGAGCAGGCTCCAAACCACTGCTGAGACAGCCAAGCTCCATACCCCAGACAGCTGCTCCATGCCACACTGGTCTCCTGTGTCATTGGCCACCAGAGGCTCTGCCCTGCTGGACAGAGGACTTCGTCTGCCTTGCTGCCCACCTAGTTCTGGAGATCCTTCCTTGAAGGATGCTGACAACTCTCTCTCCCAGACCTGCAGACTGACACTCTGGGGCTCAGGTTTGTTATCCCCCATTGACTGCTGTGTGTGTGTGTGTGTGTGTGTGTGTGTGTGTGTGTGTGTGTGTGTGTTTTAGATCTCTGTTAGGTTGTTAGTAGGATATTAATTAGGGTTGATGTTGTACTCAGAGTGGACCTGTATTCAATAAAATCTGAGTGAATAGCGTAGTTACTGTGTGTGACTTTTATCTGTTCCTTGGTGCTGGGCTGCTCAGCAGGCAGCACACAGAGCAGTTGCCCAGCTGACTTCCAGGAAAGAGTCTATCATGAACAAGGCTGACAGGTGAATACAGGAAGACACAAGCAGAAACCTCTGCAGGAACTACTGCCAGGATAGAAAACCCTGAACTGTAATTGATCAGTTGTTAGAGGCTTAGTGGGGAAAAGTGTTAGAATTAAAAACAGCAGGGGCAGTGGCCATAGAAGGCTTCCATAACATTCTGAGATTCATCTCTAGCAACTTGAATGGACTCCTTCCACTGATAAATATAAGTAAGAAAAAAATCTCAGACATCTGGAAGAGGGCAGGGTAAAGAAGCCATTATGAAATAGGCAAAAATCACTTTGTTCTTCTCACCAAGCCCTACCCTCAAGGTGACTAGTGAACCAGCCCCCAATCTGCTGAGATAATGTAAGAGCCAGACAGATCTGACAGAATGGGAATACCTAGATTCAGTGCACATTAACTATCATCTCTCACCTAAGCAGGGAGATAAAAGCCTCAGAAATATTTGTGAAGTTTACAGTTCAGAGGTACACACTCATTAATAGACTGAGACTTAATCATAAAACAATAAAGTGTTTCCCCTCCCACCTCAGTGCTGTATTTCTAAATGCTTATGCATAGCAGTTCTTCTTACCTAGTACATGATGTCCTGCTAATAAGAAAAAATTTATAATACACACACACGTGCACATAGGGTCTGTCGGAAGTAAGGCCAGCTGGAGTGTAGTTGGTAGCGTAATAATAGGGATGTAATAATTTTTTGTTTTAATTTGAACATTTCACCTAAAATGTCATATGGTGTGGTTGAATGTGATATTGTTATGTTACAGATTTATTATGTGCTTATGATTTTGTAATAAAAATGTTGTTACTTGTGCTGAACCCTGTACTTTACACATACAAGATCTGTCTGGAAAAAGTCCACCCATTGTTATTATGAGAAGAATGGTTTGCATGACATCCATGTAACCTGGCAGCAAAGGAGAGTGGACTGGAATGCACATGTGTGAACAATACCGGACCCTGTATTTATTGATTAGAGAGAGAGAGGAAGGGAGAGAAAGAGACCAAGGGAGAAATATCAGTGTGACAGAGAAACATCAATCAGTTGCCTCCAGTGCTCATCTTGACTAGGGATAAAACCCAAAACCTCAGTGTGTACCCTGACCAGAGATTGAACCCATAGCCTTTTGGTGTGTGGGATGATGCTCCAACCAATGACCTACCCAGCCGGGGCTGACTAGTCTTGATTCAGCTGACACCAGATTAATACAAAGGATTATAAGGAAATATTACAAATAACTATATGCCAACAAATTAGAAAATCTAGAAGAAATGGATAAATTCATAAAAACATGATCTTCCAAAACACACACACATGCACACACATGTATATAGTCATACCTAGAGGTAAAACAACACAATTTAAAGAAACAGAGCAAGCATCAGTAACAGATATGGCAGGGATGTTGAAATAGTAAGAGCAGGAATTTAAAACCACTCTGATTAATATGCCAAGGACTCTAATGGATAAAGTAGACAACATACAAGAACTGATAAGACATGTAAAAATATCTTTAAAAAGAGTGCAAAAGAAATATTTGCTGGAGATTAACAACGCTGTGAAGAAATATATACAGTGTTTGGTCTTCACCTGAGTCCCTAGCAAAGAGCTCCTCAGTCCCACAGGGTTTCCTGTGAACCACCATTACAACTTAATTGAAACTAGGGAGGGCCTTATGGTATGTTATTATCATTTTGAGCACATATATGCACCTTTCTGGATACCTTCAGGAAAAAAATCAACAAAAGTTTAAGAAAAACTAACATAGAAATACATTTGCTTTCATCATGTCTTTATTGCGAATTTATATTGGGTTGGCCAAAAAGGTCGTATGTTTTTTTCCCATAAAATTAAAGACACATTTTCAATTTTCACCAATAACTTTATTGACTTGAATATCTTGAGTATGTTGGCTATCTCCCGCATGGTAGAATATTGATTGTTCTCAGTTAATGTCTTGAGTGGATTGCTATCAACTTCAATTGGTATCCCTGAGCAACTGTGGAGCATCATCCAGCAAGAAACCTCCAGTATGAAACCTCACAAAACCACTTTGGACATGTTCTATCAGTCACAGAACCTTTGCCATACACTGCACAAATCTTTGTTTGCACTTCAGTTGTGTCTTCACCTTTCTTGATATAATAAAGCATAATATGCTGAAAATGTTGGATATTTTCTTCCATCTTCAGTATTAAAAAGGCTACACAAAAATTTACCTTCTTTCATAAGTTTTTTTTAAAGATTTAATTTATTTTTTTACAGCAAAGAGAAGGGAAGGAGAAAGACAGGGAAACATCAATGTGTGGTTGCCTCTTGTGCACCCCCTGCTGGGGACCTGGCCCATAACCCAGGCACATGCCCTGACTGGGAATGGAACCGGCGACCCTTTGTTTCACAGCCCATGCTCAATCCACTGAGCTACACTAGACAGGGCTTCATAAGTTTTTTTTTGTAAGGCATGCTGATATGACAGCTGTCACAACACAGTCTAACAAAATTGTTTCCAATGAAATTAAGCACAACTAAGTGCTACTACAGCCATCTTACAGAAAAAAAAACAAAGCAACTTTTTGGCCAACACAATAATTTCTTCCTTACAAAATCATACACTAACAACAGCTTTCAAAGAGAGGCAGAAAGGACTCTCAGACAAAAAGATGCACAATCACTCAAAAATTATAAGACTATTGTATAAGAAAGGCATCGAAGTCAACAAATGGAACAACCAAAACAGCATATAGATTTTTTGAAACTTAAGATTGATGTACATAAAATGATTTTTAAAATTTAAGATCAAAGGAATTACAGAAATCCTCAAATATAAATGTATACTTTAAATTCAATACAGAGCTAAAAAATCAAATCTAATATAATTTCATTTTTTCAAATCTATACTATAGGCATTTCCTTAGCCCTAAAACCTGTGTGAGGGAAGAACCTTAGTCAAGCCATTGAAGTAAACTGGGTATGGAAAGTATAAGAAAACTTTCAGCCCTGGTTGGTGTGGCTCAGTGGATTGAGCTCTGGCCTGTGAATCAAAGGGTTCTGGTTGATTCTGAGTCAGGGCACATGTGTGGGTTGTGGGCCAGGTCCCTAGTGGGGGGTGGTAGAAGAGGCAACCACAGATTAATATTTTTCTCTCTCTTTCTCCTTCCCTTCCCCTCTCTCTAAAAATAAATAATTTTTAAAAGAAAACTTTTATAGGACATAAAACACATTTTACTAATTTTGTACTGCATGTCAAACATGCTGTCGGGAGGTGGGGAAAAGACTCAGCTCACATCCTTGAAGCCTAATAGGGATATTGTCAATATTAATGTGAGAAAAAAGAGCTATGACAATGAAGGTCTTTGCTTTCTTAGACTAATTCTAGGAGTAATCTTTCCCCATTCGTGAAGACTGAATTTTGGCACGCCCTCTTTGGGTGCATCTTGCAGCCATGGTTATGCCATAAAAAGCCTTATTGTTTTGAATCACAATTGAGTTAAATAGAAGACCCTACTCATCAATGCCAAAACGGTGAATCCTTTGAATTAGAAAAACTTCTATATTTGAGAAAAAAATATGGACATCTCTTATCCTAACCAATTGTCTTATTGGCGACTATAGAAAGACCAAATGAAACAGAGTGAAATGGTAAGCCTTAGGGAGTCCCTAAAAGAAGGATGAAGGACTAAAAAATTGGACTTAAAACAATTAAAGTCTATATCTAATGTAAACCACCATCTTAAAATTTGTCCCCATCTCTTCTGCAAATTCCCTCAGCTCTAAAAAATTTCAACCTTCCTCAGAAAATCCCTTATACACCAGCTGCTTATTTTAGTTTCACTTTTTCTCCAAGATTTACACAGAGCACCCCAGCCTGAACTCTAGACTCAGAGCATATGTGTTATTCATGTGAATGGTCACAGCCAGGAAACACATTTAGCAGAAGCTTGGGATACACAATAATAAGGCTTACCTTGGTGTTCCTCCAACACCTCCTACTCCTCAAGGCTCTGCAATCAGGCTCTGACAGCTTCAGGCCTTCCTGTGCAATCTCTCTTTCTTCCTTTCTCTCTCCAAAAGGAACCATCAGTGTATGCAAGTCACTTGACACTAACCTGAGTCATGTTTCCAGGGGACTGATTCCTATGTTGCAACTTGGAAAAATGAGAGAACCATAGAAGAAAGTGGGGAATGAGTAATTGGCATCATTGAACAAACCTACAGTTCCTTCAATGACATAAATAACGGATCCACCATGTAATCCTCCTATGCTCAGATATATTTGGCATTAGCTGGGATACATTTGCATTTCAGATAGTTGATATGAAGGATGCAGGAATGTCATTATGCAGCTCTATCACTGAAGATGAGAACACTGAATAGGAATTCCAAAACTTTTGGGCACTATGACATACATTAATTATTTCTTTCATTTTGTATCTTTTTCTGCTCTTTCCATACACTGCCCATTCAAATAAAAACAAGTAATTCTATATATCTTATTGCATATATATGGAATAAGAAATAATTATGGAAACAAATAATTATGGAAAACAAATAGTGCCTGGGTTTTGGGCCAGGTCCCCAGTAGGGGGCACACAAGAGGCAACCACACATGGATGTTTCTCTACCTTTCTTCCTCCCTTCCCGTCTCTAAAAATAAATAAATAAAATTTTTTACAAAAGAAATTAGTTTGGTTTCCAGATTAGCACAAGCATTGTTTGATATATTTAGTAAAACCATAAGGTATGCCCAAAAGGAACTTATAGAAGGCCACCTATGGTTCTGATTACGCTAACCTTGCAGAAATTGACTAAATGTTCTTCTCTTGTAAGGGCCTGGGAATCTATAAAAGGATTGTAAATAGTCATAAGTATTGTAAGTTCAAAAACATTTTTAGTCAAGGGCTGTTCCGGGAATTGGAGGCTATAAAATTAGTGTTCTCAGGTTTTTTTCTATAACTACAGTAAATTAAGGTATAGGAATGAGAAGAGTAGGCAGAAATTTAAATTATTTTGAGGAATATTTAATAATATTGAAATGTGCAGAGTTTAATATTTAGAATGCAAACATGCAATATATATGCATTATACACATGCACGCCCTAACACAATTTCTATGGTTATATATCAAAATGGTTGAAGTTGTTATTTCTTTGTAGTGGGACTATGGCATATTTTTTCTTTTACTTGTGTATAGTTTTAAAAATTTTCCACAGTGTGCATGATTTTAAAATTATGGTCAGAATATGTTTATTGCAACTATTCTTACTAGCATGCCACATTCCTCCGAGAGCTACTTTTCCACCTGAGTGTGGTTATTAAATAAAATTGGGAACAGAAAGACATTTCTGCGCAAATTAAATTCATTCACAATATTACTTTCCATCTCTCCTTCTCACTGCTGAGGACCACAAGACTGCTTGCTTTCTTACATGTGCATATATCTACAGGGGGTTTCAAATGTATGCACATTTTTTAACCTATGGAATAGGAAATTCTGAAGACTTGTCCTGCTCTCTGAAGTCTTTTCACTTTGAATGCCACTTGCAATTTCATTTTGGTACCTACTTTTAAAAAATGAGCTATTTAAAGTCTTTTTTCAAATGCAGTGTATCTTTTCTTTCTCTCAGTTGCAGTTGTCCTCTATTACTAGCGATTATGGTAATATTTTGCTTCAGTACTGACTATTATGCAAGTGCTGTACTGGATAACAATCTAAGTCTCCCAACACCTTTGTAAGTTTAAGCACTTTGTCTCCAATTTGTGGATCGGTAATTGAGACATGAAAAGGTTAAGTGAGTCGGCAAAGGTTAAGAGTTATACAAAATTAAGGCAATATGGTGTCTTTGTATGAATTGCTCAAATTTGAATTGGTTTTTATATTTATATTTTAATGTTGTCTTTCTTTTTTTTTCCTTTTGTAGTGTGCATATGGATTAATGCTAAGTAGGAAAGTCACTTTAAACACATGTACCCTTCATTAAATTTTCTCAGAGAAACTAAGATCCCCAAGTTTATTGTGATACTTTGGTCCATAAAGAAGGAATAACAGCTCTTTACTTTACAAGAGTTGTTGTAAGCTAAAGAAAGATGATTGTGATGATTATATTATGGTTGTATTCATTCATTCGGAATGTGTCTAACGAAAGTGTGTTATATATTATTCATACTTTCAGATACTGGAGATATATCTTGAAGTGAATTTGCAATTTGCGTAGGTGGTGATATGTGAAAGAGGAGGGAGAGGGGAGAAATAAACAGGTATCTCTAATTACAGAGTTGAGTGATGTACACAGTATGCTTTGAAAGATCACAGGAAGGCAACTTGCCAAGATGTGGAAAAGGGAAATTGGAAGGGCTTTATTTAAAAAGTTACAAAATCTTTACTTGCTACTGCAAGAAATGGAAAAAGAGTGAACAGTTTTAAACATGACTTGGTTTTATCAGATCAAATTTTCACTTTGGGGAGAAGGCATTGTCTGTGCCTCATGCAGAAAATGGATTAGAGGAGGATAGATAAGAGGCTGAGAGAGTGACTTGGAGGATATTGTTAAATAATTCAAGTGAAAAATGATGGTGAGCCTAGAAAAGGTAATGATAGTGAGAACTGAGAGTGTTCCAGTAGGCAGCTAGTTAGATATGGACAAAAGAGAAGGGAGTGGGACATCTGATTAAGATGGACTAACTAGGAAGGGAGAGCTTCATAGATATTCCAAGGAACAGCAGCATCCTGTGCCAAATAGACGCCAATTCCCAAGCAGACAGAAATGACTAGATTTTCAGTCTGCACAGGAAACCACCAGCTAGTTCCACCAGATGAACAGGGTGAGGGATAAACAGTGAGGGTGAAATCTCCCTGAGACATGCACAGTAGAAGCCATAAATGGTTAGCCTAAAGGGGAGCAGGGTAGCCCCAAAAATCTGGGAAAAAGACCTCAATAGGATAAGGGTATGGAACTCTGGGAGATTCAGAAAAGGGATTGGATAGTTGGAAGGAAAGCTCAGCCTTCCAAACCAAAGGAAATACAGGAGAACTTAAAAAAGCTGGTGCTGGACTGTGCGGGATTCTCAGATGCTAGGCTGATGGCGCGGGCAGCTCTGGGTCCTGGCCCTTCTACTGGGCTCCATGGAGACAAGCGTGGGCCTGTGGCCCCGGAGGCTGGACTTCTTTTGCAGCCAGATGGAGCTGAGCCACCTGATTGCGAATGAGACATCGGTCATAGTGTACCTGGGGGCAGTCCTTGTTTTCACTCCAATGAATTTTGCCACCATACCTGACAGCCTCCAATGCATGTATCCTTGAAATACACTTCCTGCAATACCTTGGAAGGATCCTATTTCCCGCCCCCGCTCCCCGGGCAACAAGACAAGTGGCTACATTGAAGTGTTGGGAGGTATGGATTTCTGCTTCTGTTTAGCAAAAAAGTGAGGGAGAGAGCAATACCAATAGCAAAATCTAATTTTCTGGCTCAGATAATTGTATTGTGGGGATAATTAATTGAGATAGGGAGACTGTGATATTTTTATAATACTTAAAATTTCTTATATTTGTTCTTTTCCTGTGTAAAACTCAAGCTGTTTTCTAAATTGTGACCACATTTATTTCCATTGCATTGCAAAGTTAATGAGAGAGGTAAGGTGGTATTATCCTGTTTCATAGGGCTTCTCAGGTCCCATGTAATTATAATCGGTTCAGTTGGTCTTTCCTGGAGGAAAACATCTGTGCTACAATAAGAAGGAAAAGGTAAAAAGAAGAGAAAGGATATTTAAGACACTACTAGTATTATATGCCAAACCCCAGGATGGGAAATGAGAGAGAAAGATGAAAAGAAAGTGATATTTTTGACCAAGGAATTTTAAGCTGCTATACTACAAATTATGTGGAAGAGAAGAAAGAAGGGATTGTGGGAGACTATTGTCTTAGTTTTCTATTGCTGTGGTACAAATTAAGGCAAATTTAGTGGCTTATTTATGAGCCACACAGTTATGCAGGTCAGAAGCCCTGGTAGCTTCACTGGTTCTCTGGCATAGGGTCCCACAATACCAAAGCCAAACCATTTGGCAACCTGTGCTGTTATATATTTGGACTCTGTGTGGAATAAATGGCTTCCAACTTTATTCAGGTTTTTGCCACTTATAGGATTGGCATTTCTTGTTTATCTGCTGGGTGGTGGCTGCGGTTTTGTCCCCCTTCTAGAGGCCTCCCACATTCCTTGGATCATACCCCTTTCCTTCTTGAAAATGATCAATAAACCATCACTAAATATTTCTACTTCAAATCCTCTTGACTTCGCCTTAGACAGAATTTCTCTCCCCCTTCTTCCTCAGCTTTTCAAGTCTCATGTGAATAGACGTAGATATGTCAGCAAAGTTCCCTTTGCCATGTAAGGGTGACATCCACAGGTGTCACATCTTACCCAATTCAGAGTCCCTAAGATTAGGGCATGAAATAGTTTTAATGGCCATGATTGTGTCACAAAGGAGAGAGACGTCAGATGTTATGTTTCCAGCCTGTAAAGGGAACTGTAGCTCATCCTATGCATTTTGGATGTTCTTCCTAAACTTGGGCTAATAAAGCCCATATATTCCAATCACTGGTTTAGGTAATTTTTATAATGTCCTTGAATAATTTTTAAAATATTTTATTTATTTATTTTTATAGAGGGGAAGGGAGGCAGAAAGAGAGGGAGAGAAACATCTATGTGTGGTTGCCTCTCATGCACCCCCTACTGGGGGCCTGGCCCACAACCCAGGCATGTGCCCTGACTGGGAATCAAACCAGGGACCCTTTGGTTCGCAGGCTCTCCTTGAGTAATTTTTTAAATATTCTTCTTTACCTCATTCTCATAACATTGGAGACATACTATTACTAGTATTTCATATTATAATTGTTTCTCAGCCTTTTACCTAAGATCAAATGTAGTATTCACATTACAGATGGGAAAACTGAGGAACAAACATTTAAGCCCCCTGCCAAATATCCCAAAATAATAAGTGACAGACAGGAAATTTCAGTGCACACCATTTACCACTGTCATAAACTTTCTTTCCAAAAGAAGATGAAAGCTTTCAAAAGGTTATGAACAGAAAAAATAAAACATAATAAGATTTGTATTTTAAAGGGAAGACTCTGACTTCCCTGTTGGTAATGCATTAGTTCAAAGTAAGACTTATAATAAGAAAATCAGTTAACAGTTTTTTACAGTAATGTTGGCAAGACCTGATGATAGACTGTAGAGAGGTAAGTGAACGTGTATGAGGGATGTTGGAGATGCAAAATCACAAAGGCTTTATGTTTGAATGGATGTGAGTAGAGAGGATTAAAAATGATCAAAGATGTTTTCCATTTTCTGATTTTGGCAACTGGATGGATGCAGCTTTCATTGAGATAATGAGGCCCAGGATAAGGAGCAGCTTGGGTCGAGGCTGAGAAAAAGGGGAGAGACAGTGAATCTACCTGATAACAAACTGAGTTTGAAAATAGTCTAAGGATGCTCATTTTCTTCCCTAGGCAATTGGTTATGTGGATCTGGATCTTAGTAGAGAGACCTATGTTGGGCACATAAATTAAGTTAGTAAGTGAGGTGAATAAATTTACATTGAAAAATCATCTCTCAGGCAATTGTGTGTAGTATGGAGGTGCCTGCTTATGGCAAACTAAAATGTAGAACATTTTTGTAAATCAATATGCAGAAACTCTTTTTGTTATGCCTTACCATTAAAATTGTTTTGTTGATTCCTTTCATATGAACTCTGCCACAGGAGCATGTCACAATTGTTTGACAAATCATTCTCTTTTATTTTATAAATGTGGCGAAGATGGGGCAAAAGGTACTGACTTCCAGGTTAAAGACAGTTGGTGGTTTTGACCAGGGTTGTCAAAGGATGCTGTTGGTAAACATAATATGAATAAATATAATACCAAGATATAAAATTGAACTTTTGTTTTTCACCTCCCATTTAAATTTAGGCTATATCATGCTGTGCATTTTTATACTATGATGTGTAGTTTAAGTGCTATTCTGTGATTATTTAAATATATATGTATATACATACATACATATATACATATATACACATATATATATTTGTTAATGATTATGTGCACACACCCCACATGTGCTTTGGGTAATAGAGCTACAGATAATTCTCCTGTGCTGGGAACCCTGGAAAACAACACTTGTCTTACACAATCACCCATGGACAATAGAACATTTGAGGAAATTCACATTTCCAGTGGAGATGTTTCAGAACAGTGTTGAAGAAAAAAATAAAGTTTAGATGCATTGAAGAGGGTAAGAGAAACATGCCCTGGTTGGTGTGGTGCAGTGGATTGAGTGCCGGCCTGTGAGCCAAAGGTTCGCAGGTTCAATTCCCAGTCAGGGCACATTCCTGGGTTGCAGGCCAGGTCCCAAGTGGGGTATGCATGAAAGGCAACCACACATACATGTTTTTCTCCCTTTCTTTTTCCCTCCCTTCCCCTCTCTTGAAAAATCAGTAAATAAAATCTTTTTTAAGAGAAACAATTTGACTTTTCCAGCATCACCCCCCCCCACCCATGATGTCGCAACTCAGCAGCAAGAGATGCTGTCTTAACCTATGAATTTCCTTTGTGGGAGAACATGAGAGCAGGTGAGGAGCTGCCAACTTCTGTAGCTCTGTAGGACACACAGTGTCTCTCACGATTAATCCAGAGCACTGGTTCATGAACTGCATGACTAGAGCAGGGGCAGGAAGAAATCGGGACTGCAGCAGATAGGACACCTGGTGGGTATTAAAAGGCTGCAGATCCTACCAACTGCACTGAGGACTCCATCAAGATGCCTACCCATGGGCTTTCAAGGGAACACCTTGCTTACAAACCCTGCCCAGTGGTGCAACAACACCCCTTGATATATGCACCTCCCCCCGCACACCCCACCCTGTGGTTGACTTCCTGTGTGCACTCCTTGTCCAGGGACAGACCACACCTTGAGCTTTAACTCTGCTCTTTGGAAATCAAAAGGGAGGCTGTCAGCACAAAACCTGGTGCAGTGTGGGATCCAGAGAAAGCACCCAAGCTTAAGAATTCCACCACTAGAGGGAGCAAGAACCACAGAGTAAGTGTATCCATAAAAGGTATGGGAAGGCTTCAGAATTCTTCCTGGCTGACTGAAGATATCTCCCTCTTGAAGTCCTTGGGAAAGACTTCAGGAGGTAAATGCTACTTCAAATATGAAGACAGCAACCCCTGACTTCAAAGAACTTGAAAACTCAAGGAAACATGACACCATCAAAAGATCAGGACTCTGCCAGCAACTGACTACAAAGACCTGGGTGATCTGTGATTTACCTGATAAATAACTCAAAAGAGCTGTTTTAAAGCTCAATTAGCTCCAAGAGAACACAGAAAAATAATTCAATACAATCAGGAAAACAACAAACAAACAAAATGAGAACTCTCACAAACAGATAATGCAAAACAACCTAACTGAAATTCTGGAGTTGAAGAATACAATGAATGAAATTGAAAAATGTAATACAAAGCATCAGCAAGAGACTGAATTAGCAAAAAAAAGTCTGAGACTTAGAACATGGTACCTTTGAAATTATCCAGTCAGAGGAACACAAAGAAAAAGAATGAAAATGAGTGAAGAAAGCCTATATGATACCATCAAAAGAAACAATCCACAAAATTACTGGAATCCCAGTAGAAGAAGAGAGAGAGAAAGAGGCATAAAGCTTATTTAAAGAATAACCAAAGTAAAGCATAGGTGAAACTACAGACAAGGGATGTCTGCTGGAGAACTGAAACTCAAATATTTTTGTTTTATTTTTATTCAAATATTTTAATTATTAAATTAGGCAAATTTTATTTGTTTCATAAATAATAGTATAAAAGAAGTAGTATAATGTAAAAGAAGTAGACTATAAGACCATCAGTTGTCATTTCTCAAAAAAGGGGAAAGATTTTTTTAAATTTTGATATGTGTATTGATTTGAGAGAGAGAGAGGTAACTCAATATGAGAGAGAAACATGGACTGGTTGCCTCCCTCATGAATACCAACTGGGGAGCAAAACTCACAGCCTAGGTTTGTGCTGTGACTGGGGATCAAACTCATGAGCTTTCAGACCTTTCAGTTTATGGAACCAGGCTCCAAGCAACTGAGCCCCCTGGCCAGGACAAGGAGAAATATTTTTATAAGCACACTGAAAAGTCTTGTGGTGAGTGGGTAGACAGAATATGAATCATAGGAAAGGGGAAAGGATGGAAAGAAAGAAAGAAAGAAAGAAAGAAAGAAAGAAAGAAAGAAAGAAAGAAAGAAAGAAAGAAAGTAAGTCTATAAAGTTTGGCAGCCATGTTTGCTTCCAGCATGCTTCAGGCACATTTATGACACATGTAAGACTGCACTGGCCTAGGACATAGAATTGCTATGTTCTTCTGATCTAACAGAATGACTTAGGATTTCACAAAAATTGTGTGGCTTTTGATCTTTTCCCCTAATGTGCTTCTCAGAAATTAAAAGGAAGGGTAAGAGGGCAGGACCTGACTTTATAAATAAATGAATGAGCTGCACATTCTGATGCATCTGTTTCTGACCAAATTTTAAACTAATCATAATCAAGTTGGTCTTATGAAACATATCCATTGAAGTCCTGTAGTGAGTTCAAAGCAGTTCGATCTTTAGATGTAAACGCAGCATGAGCATACCAATGAAATAATGGAGAATCAGTCATAATGATTCCACCTGTCTGGTTCTAAGCACAGAAACGCATTCCAGTTTCAGAATAACAGAAAATGTTATCCAGTGATTACATTAAAGTATTTGTCAAATGAACACTCCCTGAGAAGTACTTCAGATTCATAGTTATACGAAATATCAATTTCAAGATGTTATATTTACCTTGAAACTCCAACATGTCATTGTTTCAATTATTTGTTAATTATATTCACTACATAAAAATACATAGATATGTGTGCTTATACACACAATTCACTGCAGTCATCATTAATGATTATAATCTCTCTGTGTTAAGCTTGTCTGTGAATGCGTATTAAACTGTATTAGTTTACGTTAAGTACAGGATGCTGTGCTAAGTTCTTGGGTCATGAGAAAAACTTTAAGACATCAGTGCTGGGAAATGCCCTGCCCAGTTTCAGTAGCTGTAACCACCGGCATGGCTAAGGCTGAGTGAGCGACCTTCGGAATGTGAGCCACTAAGGAGACAAAGCTTATCTCCCTGGCAGGAGCACCACTTCTGCTCCTTTTACTTCATCCATAATTGGCCCCCCGATGCTTGATCGGTTAGCCAATGATGGTTAAGATTACTCAAGTGGGGAATGACCTAAGACAGGCACGATCATGGGGAGTCCCCAGGGAAGGACTTGGGGGCTATAGCAAAAGGGGATAATGGACCCTCAGCTTTGACATAGACTGAGTCATTCTGTCTGCAAGAAGTCTCCTAATCTCTTGGCTGCCTTACTTCCCCTGCCTGACTTAAGCCTGAAACAATGCTGGTGGTGGGTGCCGCCCTGTGCTGGAAAAAGAAGGTTCCCTAGGGTGATCAGGCCTAAGAAAGAATATGTAAAATCCTGTGAAACCTGCTTTGTTTAGAATGTTCTCAATTAAATAAGGGTCCCAGCAAGAAGTGAGTTAGTTCCTCGAAGTTTTATTGCTCTTCAGCTATCTGATCCTGACTCAAAATAGGCTCTCAGAGTTCTTTGTACATTATCTTTTGTTTGATCCTTACTGCCTGACAATGATTAATGAGCTGTATTCCTGTGCAAAATGACCTAGTAAAAGCCCATTGAGGGAAAGGCTCCTGGCTCTTCTCCTTTGAGAGATCGGCCACCTTTCCTCCCCAAGCAGATCATGTTTTGGTTGACTTATTCTCATCCATGGCATCCAGGGGGGCCCTGCAGGTGGAGCCCCCACCCACATCAGTTTGCTCTCACATGACTTGTAATTGCAACACTATGAAGAAGAGAACACATGTAGGGAAAATGAAATACTAAGTAATGTGAAATAAAGGATCTGTTAAGTTATAGCAGTTGAGTGGCACCACAAAGTATAAAATCCCCCTCAAGCCCCTGACTAGAGTGGCTCAGTGGATTCAGTGCCAGCCTACAAACCAAAGAGCTGCCAGTTTGATTCCCAGTCAGGGCACATTCCTGTGTTGTGGGCCATGTCTCCAGTAGGGGATGCACAAGATGCAACCATGCATTGATGTTTCTCTCCCTCTCTCCCTCCCTTTCCCTCTCTAAAAAATCAAATAAATAAATATAATCCTAAAAAAATAGAATCCCCCTCAGAATTCAGCCTGCAGGCTTCAATTTTCTACCAGAAAAAAATATTTAAAGGAAGCACCAATTCTAGAGTGCCAATAGCAAATACTGTCAAGGCTGTAGAGCAACAAGAATTCACTTACCATGTGGCCCAGCAGTCATGCTTCTTTGTATTTACCCAAATGAATTGATAACTTATTTCCACCCAAAAACCTGCACACAGGTGTTTATAGCAGCTTTGTTCATCATTGCTATGACTTGGAACAACCACAATGTTCATAGTAAGTAAATCGACAAACTACTTTATGTTCATATAGTGGAATATGAGAGGGGGACTCTCCAAGAAGTGAAATTTATTTAGAAAAAATTATGTATTTAACCTTACACATTTAAATTTAGTCATCTTCAAAGTCCTCTCCATTGGATACAATCCACTATCAAGACGGTTTTTTCCACTGTTCAAAACAGTTTCTGAACTCATGGATTTTGATATCTCTTAGTGATTCTGCCTTTTTTTGTTCCACCTCTTCCACATTGTCAAAACGTTTGTTTCCCTTCAAGGGCTTTTCTAATCTGAACAAAAAAAAAATCACTCAGGGTGAATTGGGAGGGTGGGGCATGGGCGTCATGCCATTTTTCGTCAAAAACTGCTGAACACTCAGTGTGGTGTGGGCAGGTGCTCTCACAAATCACCCACCATGAAATAGGCAAATCCATTGAAAGAGTCTTCAAAGAAGTTCACTGAGGCCAAATTCAGCCTCTGACAACAACACCAGATAACACACTGATACAGATGGGTTCCTGGAACCCTCATCTAGCAGGGGAAACTATACTGTAAGGAGCCTGCCCTCCAGAAGATAATTCCAGATTTGTATGTGTGCCCCCTGTATTTCATAGAATAATTGATTATTTGGTAATTTAAAAATAATGTTTACACATCTATTATTTCAGTCAAATTCAATTAATGTTTCATATAAGAAATTGTAAGCAATTGTAGGGGATATATGTATATACACACATAATCTCAAAATCTAGTAAGGGACATAAGACAGAAAAAAGTGCAGAATGAAGTAGAAGACTATTGCTCTCTTTTTCTTTCTACCTAAAAAAAAATTATCAACTGTGTGTCAAACTGTGTCAATCAACTCTGGCTTTTCTAAGTCAAAGGGGAATTCATTGAAAAGTACAAATATATTGGATGACTGATAGAATCAATGGAAATCCAAGGCATCCAGGCTCAAGAAAATGGAAGAAACCAGGAGAGGTTTAAGGAATGGTTTCTGAGGGAGACATTGCCAACGATGCTCCAGGGAGCCCTTGCTGCTGCCGCCACCAACAGGCTCTGATGCCAAAGCATCAGAACGCTTCAATGACTTCTGTATTTCATTCCCTCTCAGGATCTAAACTCAGTAATGAAAATACCCAGTTGGCCTAACCTAAGACAAGTCCCTATGCACTGTCTTCCAAGGGATGAAGAAGGGAGAGCTATAGCAGCTCTTTAGAAATTCAGACATTAGAATTGTACAAATTTGGTCCCTGCCCTCCAGGTGTTACCAATCTATTGTGAGAAAGGGCTATGCAAATATCCAGGTGCCTACAAGGAGATGGGAGTTAACAAAGCACAGTGGTAGGAGCAGTAAATGGGGTGGGAGTCAAAGACTGAGGAATCTTGCAGAGAAAACGTGACCATTGAATTGTCTTGAGCACTTACAGCTCAGCAAGTTGAGAAGAGTGGAACATACTTTCAAAACAACAAGAACAGTTGTGTAAAGCTTCCAAGTGTCAAAAGAGTATTGCATGGAGCCTGTGGGTGGGGGGCACCGGTTTATGAGATAGGGTAGGTGTGTGTGTAAAGATGTGGGTAGATGGAGGAGACATGGAAAAAGTGTAACTAGCAGAATGTGGAAGGAGAATATTTTTTGTTGATTTTAGCTTGGAAGGTCCTTAAATACCATTCTAAGAAATTTGGAATTTATTACATAGGCAACAAAAGGCCCTTAGGACTTTTAATTAGGGAATATATATTACATATCTATATGTATATATACAGTATACTGTATATATTACATATCTATATGTATTATATACAGTATACTGTATATCCTCTACTTAAGTATATACTTAATATAGAAATATATGAATACTATAATTATAATAAGTACTGATATAGAATAATAAATATTCAATACCAATATTTGTGTTAAATGTATTTAATATATGCATTGAATATATAAATGCATGTTTACTACATTTATATATATGTTTAAATATTACTTTGGTCATTTTTTCCAGCTACTGTGTTTGTCATTACACATGACCCCTTTAAAGGACTAAAGGAACTCCTCCTGCCTCTAACTGGACCATTTCTTTTTCAATTACTCTTCCTGTGAAAGGAGATCATAATCTTGACTGTGCCTTAAAAGACTTTTATGAGGATTTAAAAATAGCTTTTAACTCTCTAACCAGTGCCGCAGTGCGGCTATAAAAATCATATTGACAAAATTTGATTTATTTCTCAGTTTCCCCATCTGTGACATAAGGACTTTAATATTCAATAGCTGGCTGACTCATGTGGCTTAAAGTGAATACTAATTTGTTACCGCTAGTTAAATTCTAGAATATAGATATCATCACTAACATCTATGTAGTAGTAGTCATTTAATTCTGTAGTTACTTCATTGCTAGTCTCACAGGTGAACTGCAAATCCCAATGCAGCCATTTCTTTATTAATATTGGTATCATCTGAGTTCTGAAGAGGTTTGATCACTTCTGACAGATTGTTTTTCTTTGTCCCTTGTCTTCTTGTCTTTTGGCTTTAAGTGTAATTTGGTTAATCTATCTGTTGCTCGTAGTCCAAATATAAATGATTCCAATATATAATAAAAAGAAATATATAGAAATGAAACTTATACATCTGACACTGTGTCATGAGTGATACTCTAACCTTATGAGTATCGGTGCTATAGTCTTTCCTATAAGCCAACCTCCAGCATTTGTCACGAACTAGAGGCGGTGGGCCACCTACATAGCCACCAGCCCTACAGGCAACACTGGCACCAAAGAATGACATTGAGTCAACCCAGGTGACTATGCTATTCACTCAGCTTCCATTAATGCAGGTTCAATCCAAATCTATAACAATCCAGTAACAATAATAATCACCCAGAAATACGTGCTTGCCTCCATTTGCGATACAAATCCATAATTGCATGAGCTCATTCCTTATGACAAATAAGGAATTTGTCATACAAATCCTATTGGTCCTTGATTGTCTTTCTCTGAAGAACGTTGATCCACTTGTGCAATGCAGAGAAAACAGTCATCAGAGGAAAACTTGTAGGTGTAAATGCCTATGTTAAGACAGAAATGTTCTGCACTTGCATTATTCAATCTGAAGACTAGTTTCATCTTGATGTATGATGCACTCTTCTATTTTTCAAAATTTCCTCTCTTCTGTCTCTTGTGACTCCTAGTGATCAACTGTTGGTCTTTGTACAGTGGTCATTTATGGCTCTTTCTTTTGACATTCTTTGTCATTATGCACATAGTTTTAAATAAATTCTCCAAGTTCATTTTAATCTTTCTATTAAAATTTTATTTTGGAAATTCTATACTTAAGAACTTTCCCTAATTTATGGTATTTTTAACAACACTGTTATTGTCTCATGGATGTAATCATTTATC
Source organism: Anoura caudifer (assembly GCA_004027475.1). Lineage (NCBI taxonomy): Eukaryota > Metazoa > Chordata > Mammalia > Chiroptera > Phyllostomidae > Anoura > Anoura caudifer. The sequence continues at coordinate 115,571 of PVKU01004134.1, forward strand.
CAAATGCTTTGAGTATATACTTATTTCCCCTCAAATTTTTAAAATTTTGTTTTCTCTGGGGATAGATATTGGTCATATTGATTGTTATATTTCATGCTGAGATTTTTGTTTCCTTTGCCTACTTGTCTGTAATTGTCTGTTCATATTTAGAAAAGATGATTACTAAGTGCTATGTTTTCCCTCTATTCCTTTGTATGTAGGCCTGAGCTCTCACATGAGTAAGGACATTCATCCAGTCATTTAGGTAACGAATGCAGTGTATAAATAGCTTTTCATTAACCACCAGGAGGCAAGGAGCTGGATATCAGTCTGTGACCTCACCAATTCTCCTCACATTCCCCCATGCCAGCCAGAATGAGGAATATTTTAGATTGTTTTTTTAAAGATTTTATTAATTTACTTTTAGAGTGACGGGAAGGGAGAGAGAAAGAAAGGGAGAGAAACACCAACGTGTGCTGGCATCTTGCACGCCCCCTGCTGGGGACCTGGCCCACAACCCAGGCATGTGCCCTGCCTGGGAATCAAACCAGTGACCCTTTGGTTTGCAGGCCGGCACTCAATCCACTGAACTACCCAACTAGGGCTTACTCTGGGTTTTTAACACCGGTAATTGTAGCCTTTGCTTTCCCTAGATAATTCAATTTGTTGAGTCAAGAATATTGGGCTTTTTTTTCCCCGGGAATGACTGATTTAAGAGTTCTCTGTATACTTAGGGTATACAGATATTGACTACCTCAACTCTTCTACACATAGAGTTTCAAATAGTTTCCCAGGTTTCAACACTGTTTTTCATTCCTGACATCTGTCGTATATGCCTCAGATCCTGGAGGCTCTCTGGAATTCTGTTTTCAAAATTTGTTGATATATCTTATCTGTTGTATAATAGAGGTTCTATTTTTCTATTATATTTCTAATTCTAGAGAAAAAGACATTAACACAAATATGCTTATTGAAGCAGAAGCCCTTTAGTCATTTCTAGAAAATTGACAAATAAGTGATTAATGGGCAGGACTGCTAAGGTTTTTTTACTTCACAAGTTGGAGTCGTTTAATAGGGCTTATTTTCATTTATTTTCTTTAGTGTCCACCAACTTGTCACACTATTCCTGAATAAATTTTATGCATAAATATGGATTACATATACATTATATATTTATATATTATAATCTTAAGCTTTTATGTTTCCAAAAGAAGATGTTTCAGAGGCCATTTTACACATTCCTAAGTCTCTAAAAGGCCGTGTTATTTGAATGTGAGGGACTTTTCTTGAGATGAATTTATAGATCTATTATGGAAACACAAAAGTTGAAACAGTTATAATAATGTGGTGAAATAATTGTGTGAGAAAGGAAATGTACTTGTTAAAAGAATAAATGTTATTGATTTCTGGTAATGATCTTATTAGATAAACTGTGGAAGAAAGTGTGTGTGTCTAAAAAAATGTTTTTTAAAATTGTCTTCTTACCAAAAGGAGAGGGGGAACCGATTTGCTGGACATTTAAATCTTATTTCTGCTCATTGTGAACCAGGGTTGCAAAAATGGTTAAAAATAAGAAACATTTTATGAATAGAGAACTGAGAAAATAGATGGAGTTTTTAATTCCCTTAAAATATTTTATAGGTACTTTGTGCTTAAATTTTTAAAGTGACATGAATTTACAGGGTCATAAATTTTCAGCTTTAAAAGCACTGGGATAGAACCCTGAATTACAAAATCATGGATCTTGGATGTGAGCACAGCAGGTCTCTTCAAGAGTTTACTCTCCACTGCTCTTCTCTTTGTGAACACAAATGTGAAGATGCCTAGAAAATTAGGCTGTATCCATCTCAGAAATATTCTTATAATTCTTAATTACCTGGTTATAGTCATATGCAATATTTATGGCTTCAGAAGGTAATTTCCTTTGTTTGGACTCATTATTTTAAGATATGAAATAAAAATATTTACACTTCATTGAGGACTCTAAACTTGATATGCATAGATCTGGAGATGGTACATTAATCTCCATGTTGTGTATATGATCGCATGCACATTTTTCTGTGGAAACAGTATATATTTTTCCACATATCTAAAGAATATCTGTTACCTTAAAATAGTTGAGAATTATGATCTAGGTACCTTTTCAGGTTTCTTCCTGCTCCATCCTCTTATTTTTCTATACATAACATATTAAGATAAAAAAACTAACTGAATATTCATATGAAAATAGACATGTTGCAATCATGATTAAGTAATAATAAAGGGTTACCATCACCCATGGAAAACTCATTCATAAGTAAAGTATCCATTACTGAGTAATGCAAACAACTTCCAATTTTATATCAAAGAATTGAATTTCTTTTTCTGAGCTTCACTACCATATGATATCTCAAGAGCAGCTAAAAGTCAGCATATCTAGAACTGAAATCATGATGTTCTCATCACTGTCCTGACTCCATACTTTTTAAAAAGTGTTATTTGTGTTTTAGTGAGAGGCACCCCTTTGATTATATTGAATAAGCCATAAATTTCAATATTGATGTTGATACTTTCCTCTTCATAACTCATCATAATTTTGAAAGACAAATCTCCATGGGTCTCTTATTTTTTTCTGCATGACTGATGCACAGTTTCACAAATTGTCTTCATTCTGGACTGCTTTTTTTCCAAGTATGTTTGTACAGCTGTTTATCTTGGATGATAAGATAACATTCCTCCAGAGTGAAAAGCAAGTGTGCTTACTGTCCAGTATAATAAATATAATGCTTCCATCTAGGACAGAGTTTGTCAGGCTTACTTCGCATTACAAAGATTTGGGTTTATTAAACTCAGAGTTCCTTTGTTGTCATACAAGCAGCTGTGGAACTGGATGTAGGGAGAATGGTACAAATGTTGACACTGGTTATTGCTACTGCCATAATAATAAAGCCCTTTGTCCCTAACCCAGGAGTCTCCTGTGCTCTGCCAGCATCTATGAAACTGGCATCTTGCAAAAACCGTAAATCTTGTGCTCTTTACAATGCTTGATACATATCACCTTTCATATTAAGTTCACATTAAATATGGTATACTCTCTCCACTTTTACTATAAATTACAATCATATGTTATATAAATACTTTAAAGGTCTTGTGGTACAGATTTGCAATCCACTCAATAGTTTCTCATTGTGTTTGGGACAAGTACAGTCATTGATATAAAATCAAAGATCTCCCATAGTCTAGCCTACAAGTAATTGATCAGGCTGAGTTCACATTCAGGATAGATTTTAAGTCTGAATGGATCAGTAACTGTGCCCTCTCGTGTCTGAATATTGTGAATATTATCGTGGTCATATGCTTACCACTGAGTCCTTTTTGCAGTTCAGAGGAATTTTAGTCTCCCTCAACCTCAGAGTCTTTGAATATGCAATTTAATCTGCTTAGAATAATTTTTCTCTTCACACCACTTCAATAAATTAACATTTATGCCTCTTTCATTTCCAGCTTAAAGGTCACTTCCTCAGGGAAATCTATTATTAGCCTCTCTCTCTCTCTCTCTCTCCCCCCCATATATATATGTAAAGTATCACATATTTTCAATATGTCCCACACTTTTGTATTCGTAGCAATTCTGACATTTTGTAATTTTGTAATTGTGTGGTTTTATGTGTGATAATATCTGTCTCCAATTCTGGATTATAAGCTCCATGGTCATTTTTTTTCCTGCTGCTACATCCCCAATTTCTGGTATGATACGTAAAATTGAGAATGAACCAAACATGTATTTGTTGAATAGATAAGTAAATAAGTGAATGGAAAAATAATTAGTTTTTCAATATATTTAACTGGAATGACTCCAATTACCAAAGACCCATTTGTTATAGATATTGAATTTTTCACAAAAAATTGTCAGGATTCTGTATTTCTTCTTTGATGTGGTCACAAATATTTTATTTCTCATTATAGATCAGAAAATATATTTGAAGAAAAGTATGTATTTAATCCTGAAAATATTAAGTTGAATGCCCTGTGGCAGAGAAAGTAATTCGGTATTTTCCCTTAGTTGCAGGAGTGGGGCTCTAGTAGGATGAACACTTGAAAGCAGGGAACAACCGAGAGTCAAGTAGAACCTTATATTAAAATAAAAAAGAAGTCACATTTAATTTGATCATCCCCTGTGGGTGTATACTTATGGCAATAATACATAAAAATAAACTGCAATTTCCCAAATATTACTTCTTAACTCCTTCAAAACAGGTGCATTGGGTTAATAATTCATTTGAGTCTGTTCAGTCGTCTCCATTGTAAAATGATTATAATTATGGCTTCAACTATCCACCTCTTTGCGGACATCCTCATATATTTGCATTTGGCTGCAACCTCTCTAATTTTAGTTCTATTTTCACATGTCTAAATGTTGGCAGTAATGTATTCCAGTGTTTTTCTCATCACTATACATAAAGTATTTGCTCTGGCTGGTGTGGCTTAATGCATTGGGTGCCAGCCTGTAAACCAAAGGGTCACCGGATCGGTTCCCAGTCAGGGCACATGCCTGGGTTGCAGGCCAGGTCCCCAGTAGGTGGCACGAGAGGCAACCACACATTGATGTTTCTCTCCCTCTCTTTCTCCCTCCCTTCCCCTCTCTCTAAAAATGAATAAATAAAATCTTTAAAAAAATAAGATTCACCATCTCCACCCCTTTGAAACATATGTATGGGGTTTCCACTATTATTCCTAATTTCATGACTTCATCCAGGAACAGCAATAATATCTCAATCAGAGTTAAATCTCTGAAACAAATTTTATCCTCAAGTTTCATTGATATTCTCTTAAAAATCACTACCCATTCATTCCTTTATGTTCCACGTATACCACCAACTCCCTCACTGAATACAAGGACTGTGCCTAAGTGTAACTTCCCTTCACTGTAGTTCACTTTGCTAACTGCAATATGGACTGAGTGTTGGGGGATATCAATACCCATAGCTTCTTCTTTTATCTGATATGTTTATCATATCCACATATATGGGTTATTTTTTTGCTATATTTATATATATTTATAATGGGTCTTCAGGATAGAATATGTACGGAAGGAAAGCATTATCTAGAAAGAGAGCAAAATAGATCTCTTTCCTTTGTATCATTTAAACCATAGTTCCTTCTTCAAATGTGGGTAGTATGTTACAATTTGTACTCATATTTCTATTCCCTATGAGAATCACACATATTATAAATCCTAAAATATCTCATTACACATTGCAGGATGGTACAATATAATATGGGTAGCTTGTTAAATACAATTCTATTTTATATTTTTGAAATCAAAGCAAACCATTGTTTTTCCACCTTTAAATAGCTACAAAATTATTGGTTGAGGAAAAACATTTTTTCTGAAATATCTAACTTTTACTCTTATTGGCTTTTTTATTTTCATAAATGTAAATTTATTCATATCTTAGGATATCTTACTGAGTAGAGAAAAAACTAGTAGAGAATAATCTATAGCTATGCATTGGGAAGATGAAGCAAACACAAAAATTACTAGAGAGGTAGATTTTTTTATTCAATGGTTTATTCTGTCTTATGTTTTGCTTTCCATGTGGGAAGTTCTTTGTTTTAGAAATAACTTTGTAATCATAGGGTTCAAGTCATTTTTATCTAGTTTATTCTGTCAAAATCACTGTTAATTTTAACTAACAGAAAATCCACTTAACAATGATGATGTAATATGTCTATTTTTATTTTAAAAAATCACTTTTTTAAGTTGCACACTTAATATATTTTTCTTGTGGTTGTAAGGAGATACTGATTTAATCCTCAAGTTAGGAGGATGATTTGGAGGTATGATCTTGTGCAAGGACAGAGAAATCAAATCATAAGTTGTAAATGCTATTTAAATTATGAAACATTATTTGACTTTCAAATATGCATTGAGCCCTGCTGTTTTGCTTTATAATACAGGTATTTTCCAAGCATCCCTTAGGTCTACATAGAGTAACAAACTGCCATTATTAATTATGACCAAATAAAAATGTGATTTGCAAGGTTTACTAAAATTTGTACTATAGTTACACATTTATTTCCTATGTACTCAACAAAGCTCTAAGTGGATTTATGTTTCTTTTACACATTCTCCATTTTTCTCTATTCCAACCCTTAGTACTGGACAACCTATTTGTTAATACAATTATATTTATGGGTTTTCATTATTATTCCTATACTATAAAGTATGAAAAGGTGAGGGCCTCTAGCTGGCAGCATAAAATTATTAACATTTTTCATTTATTGTTTTTCTCAAGAAAAATATACTGATACTATGAGAAGTCAAGAAGTAACTTTATGCAGCTGGTGTGTAATGCTTTAAACATAATAAAATTATTTTACTTGCGTTCCCACCAGAAGTGAGTGTTTATGGCTATAAGCTTCTCTTCTTTGTCCTTCCCTTGGCTGCATCTCATAAGTTTTTGTATGTTGTGTATTCATTTTTGTTTGTCACAAAAAATTTCTTATTTTACTCAATTTCTTCTTTAATACATGGTTGCTCAAGGCAGTGTTGATATTTTCCACATATTTAACATTTTTCTAGTTTTGCTTCTGTTATTGATTTCTAGTTCTGTTTCACTATGTTTGGAAGAGATGGTTGGTGCGATCACAATATTTTTATATTTCATAAAGTTTGTTTGGTGACCTAACACGTGACCTACCCTTGAAAAACCTCTGTGTGTACTTGAGAAGAATTTATACTCCTCTGCCATTTGGCAACGTTTTGTATTCAATATGTCAAAAAGAACCACTTGGTCTATAGTGTTGCATAAGTCCACTGTTTCCTTATTTATTTTCTGTCTGGATGTTGTATTCACTATTAATAGGTACTGAAACATTGTATTAATATTGTGTTGCTATTGGTATCTCTCTTTAGCTTTGTCTTTGCTTCATATATTTAGGTGCTCTGATATGAAGACATATTTATTTCCAGTTATTACATCTTTTTGGTGAATTGATTATTTTGTCATTATATAATATCCTTCTTTGATTCTTGTGACAGTTTGAGTTAAAGTCTATTTTGTCTGCTCTCTTTTTGTTAACATTTGCATTAAATATATTTCCTTTTTAAAATTTCAGCTAAAGTGTGTCCTTAAACGACATTCAGTCTCTTGTCGACAACATATATTTGACTCTTCTCTTATCTTCACCCAGTCTATTTCTTTCCAATGAATTTATTTATTGTTAGAAAAACACTTACTACACATTTTGTATTAACTGTTTTTGTCTCTCTTGTACCTCTTTTGTCCCACTTTTTAATCCTTTTTTTTGTGATGACATGCTTTGATTCTTTTCTCATTTTCTTTTTATCTGTGGCTAACATGGGGTTTGTGTAAAATATTTTATAGTTATAACTATTTATTTTAAGCTGAGAGTAACTTTAATTGCATATAAAATTTGTATATTCTTATTTAATTTCCCCCCACACAATTTGTCATTAATGTCACAAGTTTTATTCATTCATCATTATAAAAACTAGTTGTATTCATGTTAACCTACAGAATGAAAGGTATTTTGTGTTAAGGTAAGGTTGTTTGGTATTTAAATATTCCTAAAACTCAAACTTGATATTATTGCTTGCCTTCCTGTGCACATGGTTTGTATGGGTGTCTATTGCTTAGTAGTTGAATTCCACTATTGTCAGCTTGATGATCAGAGCTTTCTCCTCTATAATTTCAGTCTATATTTCATCTCTATACTTTCTTCACATACTCAGTACTGTCACCACACTCAGGGCCTCATCATTTCCTTGGCCTGGCATGCTGAGAATCCTTCACCTCTGCAGGACTGTCTTGTATCTTCCTCAAGTACCAATAATAAGAAATGACCTCCATACCTCTGCTTTTTTTTCTTCTTATTCTCTCATTTGTTCCATTCTAGACCATGTTGGCAAAGTTTTGCACTGAATATTCCCTCAAAAAGTAGTTAAGGCAAAGTTATGTTCCTACAGTGAATTTTCTTTGAGTTTTGTTGTTTTCACCTTTTCATAATGACCTGGTCTCTGTTCTTCAAACATCTTCCATTTCCTTTCTTCATGCTTGTACCCTTGCAGCTTCTAACTTGTTGATTTAATCTTGTAGGCAGGGAAGGCATTGGGGAAGACTATTGCCCCTTTTGGCTAGATTCGGACTAATTTTCCAAACTCTTAAAAATTTTGGATGTCTGAGAATGGGGTAAATTAATCAACATTGGGTTTTTTAAATGTAGTTTTTTGAAGAAACTGAATGATGGATTGTATATCTTTTTTAAAGATCTTTCAGTTATAAAGTTGGTTTTTTTTTAATGATTTGCAAGCAGAATGTTAATTTCTTGGCTAAAAAGCCTATTATTTTCTGAATATTTCTCTCCAAAAATAGAAAGTGGAATATAAGTTGAATTGACAGGAGAAATAATTAGGTATTTTCCTTTATATTTTATTGTTAATCTACATATACAAACACACATACAAATCACAAAAACAATACACACGCAGGTAAAATGTTATTTTGTGACATATTTCTGCACTAAGCATTCAGAAACCAGAAACCTTAAGCTGACTCTGTGGTAGTCTAAGCATAATCAGTTTAGCATAAACACTCTTTATATTTAGATAGCAAACTATACCCTGGAGGTTCTCATAGGTGTATATCACTGAATTTGGCTTCTAATTCATCACATTTATGGAAGTATAACAGTCTCTGTTCTGTAAACATTGTGTTTTGTAAGTCAGTGGTTGAAACAAACCAAGATTTAATTGTGGCTTACTGAGTTGCCTTACAGAGCCACAAAATATGTTTGCTTTTTTGCAGCTAATATGCTTATAGACAGCATTCTGGCATTTAGACTTAGGTCAAAGTTGAAATCTGCTGCTCCTTCTTCTGGGGGACTCAGAATTAAACTAAGACAGGGAATATCCTTGTTTGTGTCTTGGGAAAGACGAGCAACTCGATTTTACAGACCAAGAAAGGTCCATAGGAATGCTTATTATATGGGTAAACTTCATTCATTTACTTAACATTTACTGACAAGATATTTTGTGTTATACATTATTGGCTATACAATACATATTAGGTTCAATAGAACCTAATACAAGTCTAATCAATGATCTGTGCTTTTCAATAGTTACAATATACTTTGGGTCATATTTCTCTATGTTTTAATACCTCTTCATGCTTAACTGTTTGCTTTTCTTCTTTGTTATCTCTTTCTTTGATGCCCTCCAGTCTTCATATCTTAAACACTAATAGATAAACTCCAAGATCTAGGTTTTACAAACACTTCTTCCCTTTAAAACACAAGTGGATTTTTTTTATTCTATAATACCAGGAAGGGGGAGGGGAAACCCTGGATTAATTATAGGTAGCACACAGAATTTTGTTTTCCTCTTACCCAACAAGATGATACACTGAGCTGTTGTAAATATAATTGATATAGCAAAACATCACCTAACTTGTCCTCTATATAATTTGTGCACCATCTCTTTCAAAATAACTGCAAAGATGTATTATGTGCTGTGAGTACTTTATTTCAATCTTGATTCATTCAATGTCATTATCAATAACATTAACCTAGTGCGCTGTTGGTGGGAATACAGACTGGTGCAGTCACTGTGGAAAACGGTATGAAATGTCCTCAAAAAACTGAAAGTGGAACTTCCTTTTGACCCAAGGATCCCACTATTGGGACTATACCCTAAGAATCCCAAATTACCAATCCAAAAGGACCTATGCACCCCTATGTTTATGGCAGCACAATTTACAATAGCCAAGTGCTGGAAGTAGCCTAACTGCCCATCAGTAAATGAGTGGATCAAAAAACTGGTACATTTACATGATAGAATACTACACAGCAGAAAGAAAGAAGGCACTCCTACCCTTTGCAACAGCATGGATGGAACTGGAGAGTGTTATACTAAGTGAAATGAGCCAGGTGGTGAAAGATAAACACCATATGACTTCACCTATAAGAGGAATCTAATGAACTGAATAAACTGATAAGCAAAATAGAACCACAGGCATGGAAACGTGGAACAGACTGACAGTGACCAGAGGGGAGGGAGAAGGGAGACAATGGTGGAAAGGAGGGGAAAGAACTAGACAAAGAGTATGTATGAATGACCTATGGACATGGACAGCAGTGTGGAGATTTACTGTGGGAGCTGGGGTGGGATGGGCAGAGGGGGGCAACAGGGGAAAATTCAGACAACTGTAATAGAATAACAATAAAAATGATTTATTGTTAAAAATATGTTCTTTTTCTAGATATTGTAATGATTGTGATACTTGTCAACTTTTCTAAATTCATAATTTTATTTATTTTGCTCATTCGAAATAAACATTCACTTTCATATCTAATTGTTCATACCTTTACTTGAAGAGATCTCCCTCAAATTGAATATCTCATACTCTGCAATGCTTGGATCACCTACTGCATCTATATCTGGGATCGTTTTGTTTGTTTCTCTGGTATTTATTTTGTGTGTAGCAGATATTCTTCTTTATTTCTGTCTGGAGTATAATTATGAGTGGCTCTGTAAAATCTTTCTATTGCTATAGATCCTGGGATGGCAAGATTTCTGTAGGAATTCCAGTCTTACACCTGTATAAGAGCACAGCACAGCAACTCTGCACTAGTTTTCGGCATTGTTGACCCCATCCAAATGTTTAAATTATTCCCAAATGATTGTATCCAAGACAATCCTTTCGGAATATGTTTTCAGTGCATACAGTTAATGTCTAAAGCTGATGTTTTTTGGCAGCATTTTTTCTGGCAAGGTAGACAATATTTTACTTTTCAACATAAGATCTCAGCTTAGCAAAATTAAAATTTAAAGGAAGAAAGAAAGAATGAAAGAAAGAAGGAGAGAGAGAGAAAGAGAAAGAAAGAAAAAGTATTAAAATGTTCTCCATATGTTTGGTATTGTCTGTCTCAGACAATGATGATTGGTTTTAGGATGTAAATGACTGCCTTTGTGTTACAGGAAATGTTAGATTATAACAGTTAGGTTGGTTGCTTGTACATGGGGCTCTAGAAAGGCAATAATATCACAAAACATAATCAAAACTTGAAATAATTAGTTAATTTATTATTTGTTAGTCATTTTGTGGCAAAGCTTTTCATTTACATAGGTGTACTTTATGTGTAAATTTCACATACAGGACTAGTGAGAGTAGCCTAACATCTATTGAGTGTTATTAGAAAAAGTTTCACTTGCACTAACTAAATCTAGTATCACACCAAGTCTATATTTTAAGTACTCATGCATAGGTATGCTTTTCAATTTCCCAATACAAATGTAAGGTTTTAGGAGTTTTCATTGTTGGAAAATTTATACTTGACTATAGCCTCACTTTTTCTTTATACAATGCTTATTACTTTCTTGTTGAGCTGGTGGTGGTGAAGTTAATGGTTGATTAATTACATATTTTGTTTAAATACCTATTATTTTTAAGTTTCAAAACATTCAGAAGAATAATTTAGATATTTGTACAACTCTGCATTGTAAGCATGATAATTGGCCTCTTATTTGGAAATGTGGGCAACTTATTTATTTATTTTTAATTTTTTTTAACATTTTATTTATTTATCTTTAGAGGGGAAGGGAAGGAGAGAGACAGAGGGGGAGAGAAACATCAATGTGTGGTTGCCTCTCGTTTGTCCCCTGCTGGGAACTGGCCCACAACCCAGGCATGTGCCCTGACTGAGAATAAAACTGCATTCCCTTGGTTCACAGCCTGCGCTCAATCCACTGAGATACACCAGCCAGGATGAAATGTGGGCAACTTAGAAGAAGAAACAATCACTTAGCATAAAAGCATGGCTAAGGGTGATACGACATTTTTATGAAAACACAAAATAGTATGCCTAGAATTTAAAGACAAGGAAGTGGTTGCCAGCTAAGCTTAATAGAGGCAATTTTAGACTTTGCAGAGGTCTGTCCTATGAATACAAAAGAAACAAAAAGGGCTCAGGCCAGTTTTCAAAGGCATCTTCTGGCTTACACAGTCAAAAGGTTCAAAAGATAGTTTGGACATAACTGTTTTATGAACCTTAATCAGATAGAAATTTCTCATAAATCAAAGCTTCCACAGAAGTAACCTTAGCTAGTTTTTAGTTATTGAATCAATCAATAATTCATTAACTGTTATATGCAAGCCACTGCTGCAGGTGTTATGCTAGAGTAGGAATGAAAAAGAGTTTTCTTTAAAAAATTAGCTATCAGAGTACATGACACAGATGATGTGTATGTAAATAACCATAAACAAGGTGGAATGTGATAAATATCATTAGAGTAAAGATCAGGAACAACCTGAATTCAAATGAGAAGGAAATTTGCAGCAGGAATATAAGACAAAGGGTTGAAGAAGGGGAAGACTCATGAATGTGAAGCAGTGCAAGTGATTCAGTGAGGGTAACAGTGGAAGCAATAGCACAGAGTGAGGCAAAGCACAGAGTATGTGCCTTTGTAAGCCTTCCAATTGTAGATGACAAGTGGGGAATGGGATCAAGAACTGAAGTGGAGAGGGATTTTCATAAGAAGAGGAGAGGAGGTACACTTCTGAGAATTGCACAATAGAATAAGAATGGCAAACCATTTTAACTGAAATAAAGACAAGTCATTGTAAATAAACCCTATTTGTCTTATCAAAAACTATTCTCAATAGAATTGGAAGCAAAGCAATTCATTAGAGAGTATAGAAGGAGATGGCGGTGAGGAGGTGCAGAAAATGGTAGGGATAGGTCCTGTGAGGAATATAATGCTTGAAGATAAATTAAACAGTTACTGAAAGTGTTGACAGCTAATATGAGATGAAATGAAATAATTTTCGAAGCATATTGGCCTGCCCAAAATTACTTGTTTTTCTCTTTTCTTTTTCTATTAATGGCCTCAATCCATTGCTGAAGCCAGAAATGGGAGTTTTACTTGGCTACGTCCTCTTTTTCACCCCCTCCCAATAGAGCTAAGTTGTTTTATATACCCTAATTAATTTGAATCTCTTCATTTCTATTAACTCCCACTGTTATGACCTTATTCCAAAGAACTAAGATTTGCTTGGCTTCAATTTAAATATTACTTCTGTTAGGATGCTTTCTTTAACCAACCTGCCTGAGTTCCTTTATAAACATTTCACAGAGGACTCCTGGTCACGGACGATGGGAGGGTATTGGGTATGGGAGTGGCAGGGGGACTCGGTAGGGGAGAGCAATGCAGAAAAAGGTGGGGCAACTGTAACAGAACAACAATAAGAAACAAACAAACAGACAAACAAAACATTTCCTTAACACATTCCACTAAGTCTGGAAACATTACCCCTCCAGCAATCTCATCATCATCATCATCATCATCATCATTTCAGATACCAGTGACTGTCCCCCCAAAACTCTTAGCCCTACTTCCGCAAACCCACACCCATCCTCACAGTTCCCAAACCCATCCACTGTGTTCTATGGACTGGAAAATTAATTAGTAAAATTTCTATATCCTCAATCTGTATTGTAAATTGTTTACTCATTTCCTTCCTTGGAACCCTCTCTGCTAATTTTACTGTTCCGATAGTTAATCTCTCAGGTGGTGAAGTTTGTTTACTTATTGTCTGTCATCAGTATTGTTGTCCTCCTTTTTTTCTTATTGCTGAATTCTATGCCATTGTTCTTCCCTTCAAAACCTCTCCACTAGTTTTGGGCCACTACTCTATTTCAACAGTTATCTCTTTCTTACTGTTTTTTAAAGATTTTATTTATTTATTTTTACAGAGAGGGGAAGGGAGGGACAAAGAGAGGAAGAGAAATATCTGCCTCTTGCGCACCCCCTAGTGAGGACCTGGCCCACAACCCTGGCCTGTGTCCTGACTGGGAATCGAACCAGTGACCCTTTGGTTCAAAGACCAGCACTCAATCCACTGAGCCACACCAGCCAGGGCTCTATCTTGTAGCAGATAGCCATTGTATTCATTCCTTAGGGATGTTAGACCAATGCACCAAAAACTGAATGGCTTAGATAATATAAACTCATTGTGTTACAATTCTAGAAGCTAGAAGTCCAAGTCAAGGTGTAAACAGGGCCACACTCCCTCTGAAACCTATTGGGAAGGAGCCTCCCTCACTTCCTCTATCTTCTGGTGTTTTCCAGCAGTCCTTGGTATTGCTTGCTATATAGAAGCATCACTCTGATTTTTCCCTCTTTCTTCAAATAGCCATCTTCTCTGCATATGTGTCTTTGTCCTCTTATAAGGACCCCAGGCAGATTGTATCAAGGACCCACTTTTTTCCTGTATGACCTGATCCTTACTTAACTATTTGGCATGAAGTCACATTTTGCAGGAATGAGAGTTTAGGACTGGAACAACTATTTTGTGGGGACAAAATTCAACCTATAACACCCACTTGCCTTTATCTCTTGAGTATTTTATTCTTTGTCTCTTCAGCATTCTTGACCTGTGCTAATTTTAATATCCTTGTGGAAAATCCTTTCAACCCTCTGTCCTTTCAGTTCCTTACAAACTGTTCTCCAATAAATTTGCACTTCAACTTAACTCAGGCTCTTATTGTTATTGTCAAACACAAAAACTTGTCATTATCAGTAACCTACACTCTGATTACTAAATCCTATTTTTTTTAGCTCACTCATCCTAATATCCCAGTTCCAATAATCATACAACTGTACCAAAATTTATCATGTGTTAGTGTAACCAATGTTTCACCTTCTCTCACATCATCTCATGCCCTCACTTCCCTTCTTCCTAGGGTAAATTCCATGGTCCATTACTGTAATCATTTTTCAGTCTACTCAGCTGTTTCTCCCCTCTCTCATTTTATTCTATTCATTTCATAAAACTACAACCCTGAATGAACCCATCTGCTCGATCTTACAAATTAAAAATCAACTGGAGAAAAACAAATAAAAACAGTGACAGAACTATTTTAAATTTATAATCATGAAATTAACTGGGTGCTCAACACCTCATAGCAATCATATTATGTTTTCCTCTACTCTCCTACATTTCTAGGCAACTATTTCACACATTCTCATGTGATAAGCCTCCAACGGTTCTCCCCCATCACTCTCAGCTAATGACCCTGGTTCATAATACACTAAAGGAATAGAAACAATCAGATGAAAATATTCACCAACTCTCAACACACCTATCAAGTTAACTGCATCTGAACCCATACACTCTACCTTTGTACTTTTACTGTGTATGAACTGTTTATGTTTCTAGCAAAACAAGCACTTGTTGCTTGTTTACTTAATCCCAACCACTGTTGCTTATTTAAGGCCATCGATCCCATAAATTCTCCTGCTCTCTCTCACATCATATACATTTTCATTTTCTATCAGACTATTTATATTAATGTTCAATTATTTTATTATTTAATCCTAGACTTCTGGAACAATGCATGTCTTGTGGCAATCACTCAATATGTATTTTTTGAATGAATGCATTGGTAGATTTCTGCCTGAATCTGAGTTCTGTGAGGTGATGGGAGGTTTTCGTAAGATCTTCTTTTCTGGGGAGGGGTGGTATTGATTTGACACTGCAGCCAGATCATAATCAAGGAGAAATACTTGTGTTGATAACCAAAACTCACATATATTTAATGCCCTTTACAAGAAAAATTGCTAACCTCCACTCATTTCATTGTTCTGCCCCTTGCATAGCAAAGTCAACACAATATAGAAAATACTTGGGAGGAGAAAAGAAAGAGGGGAAGGGTAATATGTAAATGAGATAGTATACCATCACCTAATTGACAGTTGGCAGCAATTGAATCTAGCAAAGGGAAATGAACCTGCTTTATCAGAAATTAGCATTTGTAGTCAAAAGGTTTAATGATTAAGTGCTGTTGTTTACAAAATATACTGCTTAAATGTTAGTTAACTTGTAGAAATATTAGCATAATTTTATAATTCTAACACAATTCTGTATGGTTCATTACGAATGAGTACTGGCTGTCTATTGTCTTTATTTCCCAATGTACCCTTTATTTCTACTGTGATTTGTGGTTTCTTTGAAATTTACTTTTGAAAATTTGACAACAGAGAAATATGTTATTTTAAGATACCAAAATTTACATTTAGAGGGATGACTTTATTAGTAACTATTCCGATTTAAGCTCTTACCATTGCTAATATTTTAGCATTACTCATTAATATGACCCTCTTACACCCATGTCTTCTATGGTAAATTTGACAGATAAAAACACATTAAAAACCTCATTTTGATTATACCAGGCAAGGCAGTTCTTCAATTCAGTGATGAAAGACGTTGTTGATCTCCTAAAGAGACATTTGAGCTATTCATTGTGATGGAAGAGAAAAATAGAGTCACTTTTTGGAGTCACTGGAAGGCAAGTTATTCTTAAGGGACAGTCAAAAGCTGTTTGCCCTGATTTGGATGAAAATAATTTTACATAACAATGGTAAAATATAGGAAATCTACAATTTAATTTCAAAGCTATTTGTCACACCTTGTTAGGTTCAGAAAAAAGTTTTTTTTAATGCTTTGCTTATAATAGAATTTTGTCAGCCTCTATATGAGTGACTATTTTTATATAAATGAAGGGATTGTTGTTGAGTGAGTGGACAAAAACATACTATGGTTAGGAATAAACTGCTGTATCACAGGAAGGAAATGATGAATCTGCTGGACATCTCAGTCTCAGATGTCTCCTAAACACTGCTCAACTTTGCATTCAGATATATAATAGGAAGCCAATGAGTTGATTATAGCTTTCTAAGATACAAGAGAATAAGGGTCAGTGATATTCATCACATTTGTCCTTATGCCACTTGTGACCATATTTTAGTTGAGAATTTATATAGCCAAACATGTGCTAATGATACTATTAACAGCACTTTGACCAAAGCATTTTTGGAAGCTACAGAGTTTATGCCATCAAGTTGAGTGATTAAAACAGATTTTCCCCTAAAAACAGGTTCTTTTTTTTTCTGGCATATTTATCTATATCATAGTATTTCAAAATATCCATGGTGCAGCAGAAGTAGCATGTGCTTGAGAGTGGTTGGTAGGGTAATAATATGGGTGTAATAATTTATAGTTTTAACTTGAACATTTCACCTAAAATGTTCTATGGTGTGCTTGAGTGTGGTATTGTTATGTTACAGAATGACATGCTCATGATTTTGTAATAAAAGATTGTGTAATGGAAAAGGGGCATTATTTGTGCCAGGCCCTGTATATACATAAGTAACAGAATAGCATATATTGTTCCTACATCAATTTGCAAACCTCAGGTGTGATTTCCAGAGAAACTTGGAATGTAAAATGGAATGCCTTTGTCAACATACTAATGACATGTGAGCAAGTGTATTGCTATGGAAAGGGTGATAATAATGGAAACTCATGAAGTACTTTTAGTATTAGAGGTGTGTGAGGGTACCTGTATGGGTATATATATGTATAAATATAAACTTAATATATATGCTTACATAATAATACTACATGTGATACATAACAAGCATTTATGAAATTTTATTATGAGTGGTGAAATAGAGATTATCAGAGGTCTTGTAGTAAAAGAAATAGTAGCTACATGCATGATACCAAAGCTTCTGGATGAAAAATGATTTCAATTATTTACTTATTAAACATTATTTTCCTCTTTATCGTGCTCCAAACGCTGATGCATTGGCAGCATTTGCAAAACAATTACTAGCATAGAATTGAAATACTTAGCTAAAAATTCCTTTCAGTTTTGAGGAATAAAGTAGAGGCTATGAACCCAGTTTCTGCCTCTAGGCAGTTTCACTTGCTCCCGACTGCCTCTGGGAGTGTCAGTCATTCTTTTAATGGAAAGTCCCAGCTGTTACTGCCCTCCCCTCAGCCCCTAAGCCCACCAGCTGTTTCAGCTTTTCACTGGGCACCATCAGGCCTATTGTGGCGAATTGCAAGGGTAAGTTGGTGCTTGGGAAAGGTGAATGTGCACACATTTTGGGGGCTATTCCTAATGGGATCTGCACTAATCTAGAAAAACTTCAAATACTATCACAGGTCTTGAGTTAGAGTTGATGACTATTCCCCAGGTCTCCAAATGTCAAATTGGGATATGTACAGTTAGCAGCCTGCATAAACTGTACATTGGTTCTGCGGGAAGCCCTTCTGTGGCAGGAATGGTTCAAGGGAAAGCCCCTGAAATTGTTGCACTCCAAGCCCATACCCCAAGAAGGCAAATAAGAAACAATACCGAAGTG
Source organism: Anoura caudifer (assembly GCA_004027475.1). Lineage (NCBI taxonomy): Eukaryota > Metazoa > Chordata > Mammalia > Chiroptera > Phyllostomidae > Anoura > Anoura caudifer. Next base: position 133,764 of record PVKU01004134.1, read on the forward strand.
TTGGAGGAATTGTGCAGGTTAGAAAGTGTCATCAACTTTTAGGATATAGGGATAGTGGATTCCCCATTGTCTCTTTTCAGTTCAATAGTCTGTTCACTGAAAACTCCCAAAAATCATGAGAGATAATGGTAGATTACCATCAACAATAGTAGCTTCAACAACAGATGCTATGGCAGGTATGATACATTCACTGGAGTATATGCTTTCTGTAGCACAGAATTACTCTTTGTTTGAAACACAGCCTCTGTGTAGGCCTGGGTCAATGGTAGAGATTGAACACCCAACCACGGAACATCAACTTTTGATGATGAACAGAGTCACCATATCCCAATAACACTCTATTAAATGACAAAAATGACACATTCAGGACCAACCTAGAGTAGGTCTGAAAAGCATGAGTAGATTGTATGAACAAATGCACCAGAAAAGTATGTTATATACCTTTATTATACTGAATCCTCTCCTTCAGGCCAAATGATGGCTTCACAGAGGTTTCCCTATAAATGACTAAGGAAGCAGCAAAGACTGAAGCCTTGTTCTCAAATGGGTCAACATGATATAGGACTAGTTGTAAATGGAAAAGGCAATTGGAACTATGAATATAAACTGACTATGGAAATATGATGGATGAATTGGCTAGTTGATGAGGAATATGTAAGAAAGGAAGATTGTGAATACAATAGTCTAGGGAAGAGGTATCTTACTTTCATTCTGACATGAATCTTCTATTACAGAGGAATTTGTGAAAAAAAAAAAAAACAAAGAAACAAAAATAAGTATCCAAGATGACCTGTCCTGGAGGATAAGTAACCTCCCTTGCCAGGATTCCTAGTGCTTACACATTAGACCCTTCAGGAGAGTGGCCATGGTTGCAGGCATGGAGGCTATATTCGGTCCCAAAATATGAGACCCCCCTTTACCAAGGCTGAATTAACTAGTGCTACTACTAAAGTTTAACATATCCATAGCAGAAGCTGATACTGTGACAAGACTTCTATATGGCAGCATTTGCTGGTGAGAACAGGCAACCACTGGTGGTCAGTTGATTAATTGGACCCCTTCTCCATTGGAGAGAGCAGAAATTCACACTTACACTGGATGTACCATGTGTCTTTGTGCCTTTACCAGCACCACACTCTGCCAGGGGTGTCCAACCTTGTGGTGTCTGTGGGCCACACTGGAAGAAAAACAGTTGTCTTGGGCCACACATTAAATACATTGTGACATATAATCAAAACAACATTTCATAATGTTTTAAGTTAATTTTTCAATTTTGTTTTGTAAACAAAACCTGATACAGAATGCTTAATCCATTGGCACGGTGCCCTATGTAACATGTTCGAAGGGTTTGTATAATGCACTTCTCATTGTGGGATTCGCTGGTCTCACAACGTACTCCATTTCCTACAGCAGCCAGCCAGATAGAATGATGGAATGCTCCAATCAAAACACAGTAAATGTGTCAGTTCATGGAAAACATCTTGTGGGGTTAGGGGACTACCCTACAAGAAGCAGTATATGAGATGAAGCAGAGGCTAATGTGTGGCATTTTGTACGTGCGGCACTACTAGAATTCATAGATCCACCAAAAAAGATATGGATGAAGTGTACCCTTTTTGACTATGACTCCAGTGTCCCACTTATGGAATGGGTGACCCAGAACTTTTGTCCTGGCTTCTTAGGGACTGGAGGAATAATTCTGCCTGGAAACAATACAGTTTTTACTGAGATGAATCTGTAATTATCACATGGACACTCTTTACTTCTCCTTCTAGCAGTGCAGCAGGCAAAGAAGGGAGATGCTGTGCCATACGGAGTTAGTGACTTTGATTACCAAGAGAAACTGGGGTTGCTAGTACACAATAGGGCAAAGTGAAGTGCTCCTTAGTTCTTCCGTATGCACTAATAATCTGAATGGGGCAATGCAACATCACAGCACTGAAAAACAAGGAAGCCAGGGTCTCGCATGCACTGGGGATAGGAATCATGATCCTACCACCAGAAAAGCAACTCAAATCTGCTGAGTACTAGCTGAGGCTTGACAATTTCTTAAGTAGGTATCATCCTCTGAACCAGTTACAGCAGTGGAGAATGTAACTGTGTTTCCTAACATTGTAATTCCTCTAGAAAAATTTAACTAGTCTTGGTCTAGAAGGATTGAACTTGTGCCACTAGCCACTCTCACCCAGGGGGTGGGGAGATGATAGCATTTTGTTCTCACATCAAGGAAGACATATTGTAGTATCAGAGCCACTTATCACAGGTGAAAGCAACTTGATGTGGATAGTCAACAAGGTAAACTATGTGGGACTTAAATTAGGCTTTTCCCCAGGTCCCATCAGCTCCACCTGCATCCTGGATTCTCAGGCATTGATTATTGGAGATTTCCCAGAAGCTATAGTGGTCATCTTATCTCCGGATAACGTAGGATGCCTTGGAATTTGCTGACCTGAGGGCTGAACTCCAACAAGGCCTCCATCGTGTTTGTTGTATTATCATTGTCTTTGCACCTCATCTGATCTAAGCCTGTGAATCCCTGGCTTCTCTCAGCATTTCTACACTTAAGATGGAGCTGTGAGTTTGCAATGTTGAGTATGGAATCTGGCTTTCCCAGCAACTGTAAGAACAGTATGTCCAAACTCAGAGGAGTAAAAAAGTTAAAAAAAAGAAAAAGCAGATAGTTCACCTTACAACTCAAATAATGGTACAGATGGTTTTTCTGAGACTACCATTATACCTGGGTGTACAGTGGAAATGTTTTACACATACCTTTCACTTCCTTACATAGAATCCTTTAAAAGAACTATACTTAAGGATTCAGACTTAACAATTATTATTGATTTATCAAGGACATTCTTAAGTAAAGTTAGCTTTTTCCTTTATTTTTCCTGAGTGTGTAGAGATAAAATATTGGGTTGGCCAAAAAGTATGTTATGTTTTTTATCTGTAAAATAAAAGACACATTTCATTTTCACCAATAACTTTATTGATTTGGATATTTTGAGTATGTCAGCTATCTCCTGCCTTTGACTTCTAGTGGGTAGAGTCCAGGGGTGCTGCTAAATGTCTTCCAATGCATGAGGTAGCCCCACAATAATTATTTGGCCACAATGTCAATGGAACCAAGAAATTTCGCAAACCACTTTGGACATGTTTCATTAGTCACAGCCGCTTCTCCATACACTGCACAAGTCTTTTTTGGCATTTCAGTTGCATTTTTACCTTTCTTGAAATAATAAAGCATAACACATAAAAATGTTGCATATGTTCTTCCATCTTCAATATTAAAATGTCTGCACATAAATTAGTCGATTTTGATGACTTTTTTAAAATGCACACTGATGTAACAGCTAACAAAATTGATTGTTTCAAATGAACTTAAAGACAGCTAAAGCACTACTAGAGCTACCGTATGGAAAAAATGTAACAGAGTTTTTGGCCAACCCAATGCAGTCACTCACTCCCTTGGTTCTACTAAAGTGTCAATAACTTTACCCACCATAGCTTTTGCACCAGCAGTGAAAATACACAAGGGAAAAAGGAAATAACAGCTCAGGGTTATTTCTTCACTGACCCCTGAATGGTGGATTCCCAGAGTTCCCTGAGGTCCAGACAGACACACTTTGAGAAACTTGCCTGCAGATACTACCCAAAGTGGATCTTGGGCAAAGGCGGAAATCATTTTATTTGTTTTTGGAAATTGTTTAAGGAGTTATATTGAGTATTTTGGTACCTGGTGTTTTGGAAATCCATTATTTGTGAGCTAAAATTTCTCACATTTTTAATTTGCCATTTCTCGCTCAAAAATTAAATCTCAGTAGAAATTTTCTTCTCTACCAAACCTTTGATCTCTTTTAAAAATACAGAAAGTAAATAATCTCTGAACATAATTAGAGTCAAGGTAAAAAGCAAGGCAGATAATTAAGATTTACCTAGAAATGTACAGTAATTAATTCCTAAGCACTTACTGAGTACCATCAAAGAATAGTTATATATGCATGAAAACAAAATCTCTGATTCAAAACCTTTTGTTGAGTAGTGCACTATGAAATGTGCTAACATGAGTATTATACCAGGTAGAATGCTGAAAGAGTCTTTTTGAAACATCTAAAACATGGAGTGACCTTCAGAAAATTGAAAACATTGCTCACACTTTATTACATACAAGTGAATTACTGGACAGTATATATTAATTGCTTCATTTACTCCTCCCCACAATTCCATGACTAAGTATTTTTCTCATCTATATTTACAGATGAGGAAACTGAGGCACAAAGTGGCTACGTAACTTACTCTAGTTACTCTAAAGCTATCACAATTGGGCCCAAGTAATTTTTGCAGTAAGTGGAACAATCACCGGTTAAATTTTATTCAACCATTTTTAAAGGTAAGGATTTTCATAATATTTATTTTATAAAGGCATTTAAAATTCTCAGAATTCTTAATCATCTTATTTCTTTCTACATCTTTCTTCTGTAGAGAATATCAAAGCAAATCCACTGTATATCAAAGGGCACTTGCAAAGGGGCACATTCTTTACAGGACTGACTGAAGAAGAAAGTTAAATAGATTTCCTTTCTTCTCCCCCAGGTTTGGAGAAGTGTGCGGGATGATTCTCAACACCCTAAATAAAAATATGTAATTGTTTCAAGGATGTAGCAATGGAGATATGAGGCACAGTTTGTTAATAGAATTGTATTCTCATCTTTTTATATGTGTTTGAATGTGGCCACATTAGCTTGGAGTAGTGGTATGAGGTTAAGAGGATGAGACATTCCCCGAATAACCGGAGGTTTGAGTAAATTGGCTTTATAGTTTCAAAATTTGAGCTGCATAGTATGGCAATTCCCTGAAGGGAAGACATTGTATGCTTTTTCCTTAAGGAACACAATTGTACATAAATACTCTCTCTTCCTGGATCCAAACAGGAAAGAAAAGGCAGAACTCATCCAGCAACAGGTGAATGACATGATGTTGTGTTTATTAAACTATCTAATTAAAATGGTTTTTTTTTACAGCTTGGAATGGAATCACTCAACTCATTAAGTAGACCCTATTGACCAATAGAAAATATTTGTGTACCTTTATTAGCCTAGGTTATTTATAATTTTAAAAATATACTTCAACATTTCCTTGTATACACAGCTTTGTTCATTTTTTTTCAGAACAGCTTAGTAAAACTTTATCAGAATCTGTCCTCAGATACATACTTGCAAATCCATTGTCTTTAATAAGAATTGTTCATGTTCTATCTCAGATGAATTTTCTCTCTATGCTATTATAACTAAATGAAAGTCTGTGCTATGCAAACAATCCTGATTGCAGGTTGACATTAATATTTGCCCTACTTTTAGATCTACAAGATTTAAAAAATGCAGTCATTCAGAACTCATGTTTTGCAAAACCTAATTGGAACTTGCAACTCAGGCTGGAAATTTTATTCCCTCAAATTAGCATTTATTAGGTTTCATTGCGCTTTGCAGCTTGAAAACTGGCACCATATGTTTCTTATTGCTTTAGACAACTATTCAAATGAATGTTGTCTAAAATTATTTATGCTCAATTTATCCCCACACTTTTTAAGACTTAAAAACTTTTACACAAGAGATTGTATTTAAAAATTTAAACATACATCAAAAGCAAAGTAGTTAATATTTGAGATGAAACCTTGGGTCTTAGAGGTTGAAATGATGCAGTTCTTCATGTACAGACAACCAAGAAGAATACAGAATCTTGGAAGAGTATTAAGAGCTGCCATTTAAAAGTTGCATGTTCTTCTAGGCACCGTGAAGTATAGATTATTTTCTCCATATTTGTATTAGAAAACAGGTTCAAAGAGATTAGTTAGATGATGCTCGTTTTAGTAAACAGAAATGTATTTTAATAGCTATGTCATAGCTTGTAAATTCTTCTGTTTTCTTTTACATACAAGGTTAACTTTCTATTCTCAATGAAATGTTCAGTCAATATTTCTGAATGATTGTTTAAAGCTAACAAGTGATCTATTTTAGAGTGAAACTATTTAAAATTATTAGGTACATGTTTCAAGTATAAATAAAGTTTTGCGCTGCAGCTTATTATGATTCATATAGCAATATATGTTGCCAGAAAATACAAACATTAATGTCATTTGTATCCATACATGGTGAAGAATATGATGTTATCACAAAGTGTTTTAACACTTCACAGTTTATTAAAGAATTTCTCTATAGGGAACATTAAAGATGTCCATCAAATTCAGGGACTCAAACTGGGTAGAGGTAATTCCATTTCCATTTTACACATATTCATATGCAAATTTATGTGATGATCAAATGCACTCTACTTATTTCATGAAGGTATACTTCCTGGAGGTTTTTAAGCCCCTTTCTCTAACTATTTCTCCTAGCTTACTTCATTCTTGCTTTTCATAGTACCCTAATTCACCCAGGGTTTTGGTATAATCCTAGCTTGTACTGGAGATGAGCCTTGATACTTATTCTGGATACTTCTGGCACTAGAATCTATAGGCTCTATATTGGTTACATAATGTGTGAGGTCCAAAACAAAATGAAAAACATGAAGTCTGCTGTTGAAAATTTATTAAGAATTTCAAGATGATGAGAACAGCTCATTAAATCAAGTACAAGAGCCCAGCCTAGGACCTGTATAATCATCATCAGAGTTTCCCTTAGGGTCTTAATAAATTAAACTTACAGACTGTTCCATAGTTAAACAAAGATTACTTAGTGACATTTAGAGACATTTTGCATGTCAGTAACAGGTAGGCTATAGCCTAACAATATTATTTTCAATGTATGCATATATTCTAAATTTGTCAGAGTATTAATAAACTTAAAGAATCATGCTATTTATTTTGGGCCAGTAAGGTGCTATAGTTTGTTTCTACTGTATTAAAAATTTCCTTCACTTGTTAAAACACCATCCACATCATGCTATTTTCCATCAGGGAAAATAGACAGTGGAAAAAAGAGAACAAAAGGTGGGCCTTAATAGGGAGAAGGAAATATTTGCAAGAAACTGAGGAAAAAAGGAATTCATATTTATCATGGTAACTAGTTTTTTTTTTTTTTTACAACTTCTAAACTTTTTTGAACACACTGACAACTTAGTGGAGGTGTTCAAATGGAAAAGCTACTTGAAGGGAAAAGATGGCCGCTTAGTAGATGGAAGTGGAAAGTACTTGTTTCTGCCTGCAATCCAGATAAGCAGCTGGACTTCCCCACAATGAACCTGAACAATCAACTGAAACCTAGCTCTTGTAAAACTCTGAAGCCAAAGAGAACAGACAGAAATCGTGGCTCTGGACCTCCCTCCCATTTGGATCTAGGGGCCTTAACCACACACAGGGCTCCTCAACCCACAACAATAGAGTTGGAAAGAGGGACTGTGCAGCATCTGGGAATCAGTGGGGACTCACAGAGTCTATAAGATTCAGATGGAACACTCCCAGCCCTAATCACTCCCATTGTTTCAGCACCAGCCTGGAGAGGTTAGGATAAGGGCTCAGACAGCAGGAGAGACCACAGCCACCACACCCAATCCCATGGAGATGCCTACAGACTACAGCCATCAGTGATTTTGAGAGGCCTCCTATTTTCTGGGGAGGTGTTGTGTGGAAATCTAGACAGTGTCTTAGTGAAACTGGAAAAGCCAACATTAGTTCTGCCTGTTACCTACCAGGCCCAATAAGCAGAGTCAGGGATTAAATCTTTATGGGTGCTTTATTCAGATGGCTGGTGACCTCAGAAGACAGCGGGTTTGTGCCCTAGTGGACCATCTTACATTTCCTTCCAAGCCATCTTTCTGTAACAGAAAACAAAGTGTGGTGAGGGGTTTGGAATTCAGAGAGAATTCAGGGAATGGCACAGAGGCTAAAAGGTGGAGGCTGGCCTCAGGGAGCCTCAGTCCTTATACAGAGTTGCTACTAGCTCTAAGCAAGAAAAAGCTGACTCCTCACAATAGGGCCCCTCACATGCACACACAGGTCCAATATACAGTGAGCTCCATGGTAGCTACAGACAGGTAGCCCAAGGACAGTTTACACACAATGTTTGACAATGACCTGCATCTGAATCACATCCACTTGGACCTAGAAACAAGAAAAACAGTGGTGGGCTTCAGACCACACCAGAGTGTGAACCAACTAGCCACACAAGCAGTACACTCAAAAGGGGATTTCTGCAGCACCAGACTCTGCTGGGAACAATGTTACCTGTATGGGTAGTTCCTACACAGCATATCACACACAGTAGCCAGGTTTATTCTTAGTCTCCCAGCCTGAAGGGTTAACTCAACCCATGAAAGAGCCAACAGCATCCAAGACTTGTCTATAACAAGTCACAAACAATACTCCTGGACCATGAAGTTCAGATTATCTAAAAGATTGTGCCACTGGCTCCCACAAGACACCTTCATCATTAAACCATCCAAGCATATTTGAGAGACATATCACACCTACTGAACAGACAGGTATCAAAAAAAGAGACAAAGGACAATGTCCCAAATAGAAGAACAGAAATCCCCACAAAAAGAATTAAAAATATAGATAAAATGGAAGCAATCTAAATGCCAGATGCAGAGTTCAAAATATAGATGCTCAAAAACTTTCGGAGAAGAATGGATGATGTCAATGAAACTTAAAGAGATAGTGAGCATTAAAAAGGACATAGAAATGATAAACAAGAACCAGTCACAAATGAAGATTACAATATCTAAAATGAAGAATTCACTTACTTGAAGGCATCAACAGCAGGTTAGATGAAGCAGAGGATCAAATCAGCAAATTAGAGGGCAAAATAACGGTATCCACCCAAAGAGAAAATGAAAAAGAACAGAGGCTTAAGAGGAAAGTCTAAGGGACCTTTGGGAAAACATGAAAACTATATGCATATAGGAGTACCAGAATGAGAAGAGAATGAGAAAGGGATAGAAAACCTATTTGAAGAAATAATGGCAGAAAAGGGCACACAAGTTTAGGAAGCACAGAGAGTTCCAATCAAGATGAATCCAAAGAAACCCACATCAAGACACATCATAATTAAAATGGCAAAGGACCATGACAAAGAGAGAATTATAAAGGCAGGAAGACACAGACAGTCAGTTACATACAAGGGAGTCACCATAAGTCTGTCAGTTGATTTCTCATCAGAAACACTTCAGACCAGAAAAGGACTGGCAAGAAGTATTGTGATGAAAGCTAAGAGCATGCATGCAAGCATATTCTACCTAGCAAGACTATCATTTAAAATTGAAGGTCAAATAAAGAGTTTCCCAGACCAATAAATAAATTAATAAATTAATTAATTAATCAAAATAAAGGTTAAAAGAGTTCATTACCACCAAACCAACATTCCAAGAAATGTTAAATGACCTTCCTTAAGAGCAAAAAGAAATAGAGAAAAAAACAAGTGCAATAAAAACTTGAAATAAATAAGTGCTTTCCTATAATAACCTTAAATGTAAATGGATTAAATGTTCAAATCAAAAGACAAAGGGTAGCTGAATGGATAAGAAAACATGGCCCATATATATGCTGTGTACAAGAGACCCACCTCAGAACAAAAGATTTCCACAGGCTGAGAGTAAAGACATGGAGAAAAATATTCCTTGCAAATGGAAACAAACAAACAAACAAAAAGCTGGGGTAGAAATACTTATATCTGACAAAATAGACTTCAGAACAAAAGTCATAACAAAAGATGAAGAAGGTCACTACATAATACTAAAAGAATTGACCCAACAAGAGGATATAACCCTTGTAAACATATATGTACCCAACTAGGAGTACCTAAATATATAAAGAAAATCTTGGTGGGCTTTAAGGAAGAGATCGACAGCAATACAGTTGTGGTATGGGATTTTAACACCCCATTGTCAGCAATGGATAGAACTTGCAGACAAAACATCAATAAGGAAATAGTGACATTAAGTGACGCAAAGGATCAAATGGATTTAATTTTTATTTATAGAACATTTCATCCCAAAAGAGCAGAATATACATTCTTCTCAACTGCACATGCATCATCCTCAAAGCTAGACCACATGTTAGGTCACAAAACAAGTCTTAACAAAGTCAACAACATTGAAATCATATCAAGCATTTTCCCAGATCACAATAGCATAAAATTAGAAATCAACATCAATAAAAAGACTTAAAAACACTCAAATATATGAAGGCTAAATAGCATGTTATTAAATAATCAATGGATTATTGATAAGATCAAAGAAGAAATCAAAAATTACCTGGAAACAAGTGAAAATAAACACACAACAACCCAATATCTATAAGACACAGCAAAAGCAGTCCTGAGAGGGAAGTTCATGGCATTACAAGTCTTCCTAAAGAAGTAAGAAAAATCTCAAATATACCATCTAACTTTATACCTACAAGTACTAGAAAAACAACAACAAACAATACCAAGAGCAAGTAGAAGGAAGGAAATCATTAAGATCAGAATAAAAATCAATGATATAGAGACCAAAAAATCAATACAGAAGATCAGTGAAACCAGGAGTTGGTTCTTTGAAAAGATAAACAAGACTGATGAACCTTTAACCAGACTCAGCAAAAAGGAGAGAGACGGAGAGAGAGAGGCAGAGAGAGCCCAAATAAATAAAATCAGAAATGAAAGAGCCAAAGTAACAACTGATATCACAAAAATACAAAGGATTGTAAGAAATTACTATGAACAATTATATGCCAAGAAATTAGACAACATGGGAGACATGGGTAAATTTCTAGAAACACACAGTCTTCCAAAACTGAATCAGGAAGAACCAGAAAACCTGAACAGACAAATTATAAGTAATGACATTGTAGCAGTAATCAAAAAAACTCCCAGCACACAAACACCTTGGACCAGATGGCTTCACAGACAAATTTTACCAGTTATTCAAAGAAGAACTAAGACCTATCCTTTTCAAATTATTCCAAAAAAATTCAAGAGGAGGGAAGACTCCCAAACTCTTTTTACAGGACCAGTATTATCCTAATTTCAAAACCTGATAAAAACACAGAAAAGACAAAAAATTATAGGCCAATATCCCTGATGAACATAGATGCTAAAATCCTCATTAGAAATATTAGTAAACTGGATGCAATGATACAGTAAAAAGATCATATACCATGTTTAAGTGGGATTTATTCCAGGAATGCAAGGTTGGTACATATTCACAAATCAATAAATGTGATATATCACATAAACTAAAGGAAAGATAAAATCACATAATACCAATAGATGCAGAAAAAGCATTTGATAAAATCCAGCACCCATTTCTGATAAAAACCCTCAACAAAGTGGGGATAGAGGGATCATACCTCAACATATGAAAGGCCCTTGCCCTAGGAGATATATTGGCAAAAATATTGCTACAAGAGATATTTGAGATTTTACTGCCTATGTTTCCTTCCAGGATTTTTATGGTTTTGTCACTTACATTTAAGTCTTTTATCCATTGTGATTTTATTATTGTTTTGGTTTCATTTTTGTGCATGTTACCTGTTTAATTTTCTCAACACCATTTATTGAACTGCATTGTGTGCTTTTGCCTCCTTTGCTAAGCATTAATTGACCAGAAAGTTGTGGGTTTATTTCTGGTGTCTCTGTTCTCTTCCAATGATGCAAACTGCCTGGAAGCTTAAGTAGTCAAATGTATAAATCAAAGAGCAAAATAGTGTTTACTAGACTCTCACTTTATGAGGATATGGGAGGTTCTAATAAAAGGGAATGGAGTTTATTAAGCAAGATGAATAACTTCTAGTGATCTGCTGTATGTTGTTCCTATAGTAAACAAACTGTATGTGCCACTTAAAACTTTGTTAAAATATACCATCCATTTCAATTGTTTTTGTATGATTAGAAATTTCTTTGTTGTTGCAAAATTTAAGGTTTTTAAATGAATGCCACGTTTATTCTTCATGAAAATGTAATTTTTGGAAGCGGTACAAGAAAATATTTTTCATTTTTAATGTAAAACTAATTTCTTTACATTATCTCATAGAGATTTATCAAACTCTCCATGTTAAATACAAGCAATTGAGCAAAACAAGTGCTTATATTTAATCACCACACATAATTGACATTCAGAGGTCATTTATAAAGTATTTATTAAGGGCTTACTGACTTTCTCAGAAAATGTTTGAGGTCCACAATATGAGCTGGGTTTATTCTGTAGTAGTTTTCAAGTATTGCTGTGACTTTAACAAATATTTATAGGTGAGACATTCTGACATTTAAACCCAAATTGAGCTTCAGTTGCTTTAGAAAGCAAAACTATTTGAAAAACACATACTTAGAGGGAGGTTTAAAAAACACAAGAGAAGACAATGTTGCATATTAGGAGGCATATTATTTTGATAGGCCTGAGTCCTGGCTTTGTAGTCCTATGCTTCCAGTTTCAGTTTAAATGTCCTCTTTACATTTTAGAGTTAAGTTGCATTTAAAAAAATTTTCAAATCAATATTACTTGTTAAAATTAGAAGCCATTTGGGATGATGGAATCAGCAATGGACAGGGAAATAGAAGGTATGTATTTTCATTCTGTTTAGGCCACTTTGAGAACTTTGGGGAAGGAACTTTATGTAAAAAGGGCTTTGGTACATGCTTCACCCCCAAACAATGTTACCTGAAGTAAGAGTTACAAAAGTGCAACTACAATGAAAGCTTCCATATTGGACACATCTGGGAAATGCTGCCTTAAATTTTCATCTTGGAGAGTCAGAAGCACTATACTTCTCTTAAAGGCTCTGAGGAGACCTGCAGGGGAATGATTTTAAGGAAAGCCAGGAAATTGTTTAACTTCATTTGATTCAGAACTTTCTAAACTTGACAAGAGACTTGCTTTCACAACATGAAATCCACTTTAATCCAATCGAACTATGTTAAGTAACTAGAAAACTTTAGCCTATATGATGTCACTTCTGCTAAAGTTTCTTATATAGGTAGATAATTATATTTTTAAAACAATGATGCAAAGTTACGAGCACACAGAGTAAATATAGCATATGTAACCTAATTGCCATAGATACTTTACAAATACATATATTCTTTGTTTTTGATTATCTAATTATGCCAATAATCTATGAATTATTATACATGATGGACTTTTTATCATAGAATGTCTTTGAAAATGCCATTACTCCATTTGAGAGGTAAAGGCAACTGCTGCGAAGTTAACAAATACTCATGACTGTTTGTGAGTTACAAACTGCAGTATTATTGCCCTGGCTGGTGTGGCTCAGTGGGTTGAGTGCTGGCCTGTGAACCAAAGGGTCGCCGGTTTGATTCCCAGTCGGGGCACATGCCTGCGTTGTGGGCCAGGTCCCCTGTAGGGGGCGCTAGAGAGGCAACCACACATTGCTGTTTCTCTCCCTTTCTTTCTCCCTCCCTTCCCCTCTCTCTAAAAATAAATAAGTGAAATCTTCAAACTGTTGTATTATTAAGAAATTTAAGAGAGAAAAAAGCTTTTTCATGGTAACTCCATTCTGTGTTAAATGTTAGCTGCAGGCATTTTCACTAGTTGGTGAGAAAGAAATACTTATGTGATTATGATGCACTCTGTTCTTATCAAATTTGAGTTACAGAGACTTGGTAATGGTTATTCCATGCAGCAGGGCTGACTTGTCTGACTCTGGGCCTGTCGATATCAGTCACAGTTGTATATTTTGTAGCATCTTTATTTAGAAAAAGTCAGTTGTTTGTTTCAAGTACATTCTGTCCAAAACATACTTGCTGTGTATTATTTAGTATATATTCTCAGAAATCTGTGAGAGAAAAGCCACTCTGATTCAGTTTCAAGTATTAACTGAGGAAGGCCTGTCATTTCTAAAGCACAAGTTAAATTCATTACCTCCTAAGTCACCCAGGTTGCTCACTAGTACTGGTTTTCCAGAGTGTACTAAACACTTTATACATTGATAGTAATACTTTGGGGCTATAAGGGCATCATTTTGTATACTGAAATAGTAATAAATAATAACAGCTAATTCATTTTTCAAGTGTGCTTTATTTCCCCCCAATGTATAACATAGACACTGGCAGTATCTGGTTCAATATTTTCTAAAGTTCACACTTTCATTCTATTTGTAATTTGGGGTTCTGCAGACACAACGAGGCAGTGACATTCAAGCAGAAAATCTTTAAAGGAAAACAAACTTCCTCAGCTCATTGACCTTTCTCTCATTTGATGAGCATTTGGACTTTTTAGATTCTGAAGGTCAAAAATAAATCTCTTTATATTTATCCTTAGTCTAACTACCTGTGCAATGCCAATAATCTGTCAAAATGTGCTCAGGTAATTTTTTTCTCTACCCATATGAAGTGTTTCTAACTATAGTAAATTCTCCTTTTCTTTCATTTTTAAGATAAAACCAATTAATGCATCCCCCCAAAATGAACTTTATTTATTTTTATCATTAGCATTTAATACTAATGACTAATGTATTGTCATAAGAGTGTTTTTTTGTACAATCTTATTTGACTTGCTGTAATATCTCATCTTGGTTGAATATTTAATATGTAATTACTTGAGAATGTGGCCACGTAATTTTGAATGTATTTTTATGTTAATACTGTAGCTTTATAACTCTTTCTCCATAAACGTATTTATTTATATATTTAACCTATAATTTTCATTTTTTTCTAAAAACTTTAAGGGGATCATCTTTAACATACCAAAAGCACATGCAGGAGCTGCCTGTATTTTACTCACCATCTATTCTGCATTATCCTGTCCATGGCCTATCATTTCTATCACATGACTCTGATTTTCTCACTCCTGTCAGTGCAAAAGGTCAACTTTGTTAAGAGATTTTGGGTTAGACTGGCAGTCAAAAATATCAATTATGTGGCCACAACAGAACTTTCTCAGTAACTTTCCACAGCAATCTTCTCTTGCACTCTCTACAAGCGGAAGTGCTGGATGGGGCACTGTTCTCCAAAATATCCAGGACCCCCTAAGTCTCCTGAGACTTTACAATGTCTCTCCTGCTTGGAATTACTAATTCCCAAATGTTGCTTGAAAGATGGTTTTTGTCAAAATACTATCCATTCCTCAAACTCTTCTTAGTCCATCATTCATGAAGCTTTTTGCAATTCTCTCAACTGAAAGTTGTCTGTCCCTCCTGATGGAAGGGACATCTGAAACCACTTGGCCCTACATGATCTGCCAACTGAATGATGCCAATTGCAGGAGAACCACCCTAGCAACAAACAATTTTGAGAAATCATAAATGATTGCTGTATTATTTTTGGAGGTGGTTTGCTATTGAGTGATAGATAATTGATATTAATTGCTACCTTAGACTTGATATAAGTTTTAGTTGGTAAATTCATCTTTGTCTTTCAAAAACAAATGTGTGAGAATTGATTAGGATGTCTTCATGACCTGCCCATGAAACTAGAGCCTATGCATATAACTTTGCATTAAGAAAGAGCCTTAAAACTTATCAATTTTTGTGCAGCACATTTTTATGGGCATGGAAAGATTGGACTCACTATCTATTTTAATTTTCTTCCAGTGTGGTGAGGCTGGAAAGCTAAAAATTGCTATTTTCAGACCACTCCAAGCTAAAGTTATATTAGTAAATTAGATACCATTTATGCTGTCTGGGAAATTTGGAACGGGAGAATCAGTCAGGGACATTTATATGCTGATTTGGTTATTGCTACTTGGCAATCTCATTTTTGAAGTGTTAAGCCTCATTCTCTGTGTGTGGGCATGTGCGTGCCTGTGTATGTGGGCATGTCTGTGCCCATGTGTATGTTTTGCTATCCAGTTTGTAATCATGAGCTCAAGGATGTGAGGGGCATTTGTCATGGGCAGCAACTGCTGTCTGCTTCCTGGATCAGTGCTACATTGTTGTGACCTTGAAGGTAACAGTTGTACAAGGAGCTTATTGTGTCAGAAGTAGCAGTTGCCCTGATGGACAGTTTGTGATTTTGTTCTTGGTGTCATTTTTTAAAAAACCCATTTTTTGTCCCCTAGAAAATTTGTAAAAGTATACAATTCCCTGTAGTGAAACTCTTACTAGAATGGTTCTTATTTTCTGTGGTTGAAACCTTGCTAATAGAACACTATAAAAATAGGATAGTAATGTATATGGTAATTGCACCTGTAGATGTAACACAATTAAGCATTAACAAAGATAAATTTCACATTGTCATACATGATGATGTATTTATCACCATGTTCCATAGGTTCTGGAGATATTCAGAAAGTGTCTAAGTTGTTCAATTACAATGAGCAACTTAATAAAGAACACAGAACACAAAGACCGACATTATAAAATGATGTGAAATGTGACCGTGAACCCAGAATCCATACTCTTTCGGGCTAATTATAAACTGTAAGGCATAAAAACTGTTGTGCGGTACAATCAAATCCGTTATTTGCCAAACAATGTTGCTGTTTGCTATACAGTCACACTTTTACTGTGAATGACCAAATGGTAAGGAAGCTTGAGTCCTTTTGAACTAGCTTTATTTAATTTAGCATCAACATGAAGTAACCAGTTGGTTTAACTAGAAATTTACATTGCATTTAAACATTTGGAAACATATACTAAATGACACATTTCTATATGCTGGGCTTATATGGTCTCACACTGTTCTGATACTTAACATTTTTATTCCTTTTTACCTTCACAAAAACATTAAAAGAAAGGAACATTACTATTCTCAATATGCTTAGGAAGAAACCAAGGTTTAAAGGCACAAGTGGCAAACACAAGGCCCACGGGCCAAATCCAGCCCTCCACCTTGTTTGTACCTGGCGGCAGCACTGAGCTCCTTTCCCCTAGTTAAGGAACAGTTACATTTATACCGTCCTAAAGTTACATTTGGCCCTTCGAAGGCAACGGCAAGGCATATATGGCCCCCGGTGAAAATGAGTTTGACACCCCTGCTCTAAGGAATAAATATACAAAGGCATATAGTTTATTAATTATTGGATCTAGGATTCAAATCTAACACTGCACTATCAGAATTCATGAATCAGTATGATATAGAGTAATTGGAGCAAAGATTACAATTATTTTGTTTTGAATTTAAGTTTCACCACTTATTAGCTCTGTGGCCTTGAGCCCATTTCTTACTTTTCTCTGAGCCTCAATTTCTTCATCAATCACATAAGACTAATACATAGAATTGTTACAGAGTATATCATAGACCTGTGTGAATATCTACACATGAAAGAACTTCTAAAATATTCATTATTCTTTGCCCATTTCTTAAGGTACTTTAAAAAGTGTATGGTAAAACTCACATAATGTAAAATTTACCACCTTAACTAGTTTTACGTGTAGAGGTCAGTGGTATTAAGTATATATGCACATTGTTATCCAACTATCACTTCCATCCATCTCCACAATTCCCTTCATCTTGCAACATTGAAACTCTGAAACCAGAGAAGGTGATTCTCCATTCCTGCCTCTCCTAAACTCCAGCAAGCACTATTCCACTTTTTGCCTCTCTGAATTTAACTAATCTGGGAACCTCAGATAAGTGGACTCATACTGTACTTGTCTTTTTGTGAGTTGCTTATTTCACAAATAATGAACCTTGAGGAGCATAATGTCCTCAAGTTTCATCCATGTTGTTGCATGTGTCAAAATTCCCTTCCTTCTCAAACCTCATAATATTTCATTGTATTTTGTACCACATTTTGTGTATATATTTATCTGTTGGACATTTGAGATCTTCCACATTGTGGACATTATGAATGATAGCGCTATGAACATGTGTACCTAGAAATGTTTTTGAGAACCTATTTTCAATTATTTTGAGTACATACCCAGAAGTAGAATTGCCAGATTATATTGTGATTCTATTTTTAGTTTTTTGAAGAAGCACCATGCTGTTTTCCATAGTGGATGCGCCATTTTACATTTTCACCAACAGAATACAAATGTTCCAATTTCTCTACATAATTACCAACATTTGTTATTTTCTGTTTTTTTTTAAATAGTTGCACTTAAAATGGATGTGAGCTGATATGTCATTGTAGTTTGGAATGGTATTTGCCTAATAGTTGATGTTAGGCATTTTTTCATGTAGTTACTTATCATTTGTATATCTTCTTGGAAGAATGTTTATTCAATATTTTGCTGTTTTAATTTGAGATGCCTATTTCTATATTGCTGTTGAGTTGATTTTTTAATATTTTCTGGATATTAGCCCCTTATAAAATATATGAAGTACAAATATTTTCTCCCATTCTGGGTGGTTGGTTTTCATTTTGTTGTGTCTTTTGACATACAGAAGTTTCTAAATTTTGATGTAGTTCAATTTATCTATTTTTTCTTTTGTTTTCAGGATTTTGGTATCATGTCCAAGAAAATATTGACAAATTCAATGTCCCTAAGCTTTCTCTTTATATTTCCTCATGAAAGTTTTATAGTTTTAGATCTTATGGTTAGGTGTTGTTTCCTTTTAACTTAATTTTTACACATTAAAATGATCATGTGTTTTTCTCCCTTCTGTTTGCAGATCACATAATTTTATATGTAGAAAACACATATAAGATTCTGTTAAAAAGTGTTAGAACTAATAATGGAGTTCAGCAAGGTTGCATTATGTAAATTAATACATAAAATCAGTTGGCTTTCTATATACCAACAAAGAACATCCAAAAATAAATTAAGAAAACAATTTTATTGAAAATAACATCAAAAATAAATACTTAGAAATAAGCTTAATCAAGGAAGTGAAAGATTTGTATACTAGAATTACAAAGCAAAGCTGAGATAAATTGGAGAAGAAACAAATAAATGGAAAGACATCCTATTTTGATGGATTGGAAAAAATATTGTTAAAATATCAATATTACCCAAAACAATCTACAGATTCAGTATAATTTCTATAAAAAGACAAATGGTGTTTTGTAAAAAGAAAAAAAATCCATTCATTCTGTGTATGTGGTGTATTATTGCATTGATTAATCTTTCTATGTTGTTCTATGCATGCATTACAGGAATAAAACCTATTGGATAATGGTATATAGTTCTGACAAATTGTATTTACTAGTATTTTGTTGAGGGGGTTTGCATCAATATTCATTATAGATATCAGCCTGTAGTTTTCCTTTTTTGTGGTTTCCTTGTCTGGTTTATCATCAGGGTAATTCTCACCTAATTTAATGACTTTGGAAGTATTCTCTACTAGTTTTTGGAATAGTTTGAGGTGGGTGTGGGGGACTATTGAATGTGGGAGGTGGGGTAGGCAGGGCAGGGGAGAGTAATAGGAGAAATGAGGGACAACTGCAATTGAACAACAATAAAAACAGAAGAAAAGTAAAAAAAAATATTTGGTACAATTCACCCTGTGAAGTCATCTGACCTAGAGCTCTCTTTGCTGGAAGGTTTTTTTTTATTATTGATTTAATCTTCCTACTAGATTGAGATCTGTTCTTATTTTCTATTTCTTTATGATCCAGTCTTTGTATGTTGTGTAATTTTTTCAGATTTGCCCATTTCAATTTGTTTGTGTTCAGTCATTCATAGTACTCTCTTATAATATTCCTTATTTATGTAAAACTGGTTATAACATCAACTCTTTTACATTGACAGCTGCAATGTTTGCTTACTTCACCCTCTTTCTTAAAAATGTGTGGGTTTGGTTATTTCTATAGATTGAAACTGATTTTACCTTGGATACTACTAGAATTCAATGTAAAAAAGGAAGTCCATTGTTTATATAGGCTTTTTTTGTACTAAATGATGATGCATTCACTGCATAAATTAAAAAGTGTATTATAAAACATAACTGATTCTGTCTTTAGCTCTGAAATTACAAAAAAAATGTGACATTGTTTGAAGGAATCATTATTTTGCTGACACTATAAAAGCTGAAGAATGTTTAACTCCAGTAATTAACTCCTTATCCTAGGGACAATCTCAGTCACTGCTCTACCAATAAAGTTTCTTAAAATATCTTATCAAATAAAACAAGAGCCTCTCTTTCTTCTTTTTTACAGGTCATGAATCTATTTCACCCAGAAGGCTCAAGTTCCTTAGGTATAAATAAAAAGAGGAAGCAGAAATAAGATTTACTTTATACTATTTAAAATGGAAAATATATTGTGAAGTTCTCTTACATACTGTATACTGGTAGTATTAATAAAATACAGAAATTGACATCAAGATTATATAGTTTGTTCCATACCCAGTTCTTATTTAAGAAGTCAAAGATGGATCATACCTGTGGGCAACTTTTCATTGTTCTTAAATTTACTTGGTAAGTAGGATTCTTATATATTCATATTGGTATTTTCACATTCAATATTTTAAAATCTCACTTCCACTTCATGTGAATAATTTCTCTCTTTTTTAAAAATGATAGCTTGAACCTACATATTCTTAGGAAAAAGTTTTTGGAGACTTTTTTAAGTGACACTAATTTAACTTAGTCCTGTATTTAGCTTTGACAATTTTGTACTTTATAGTTTCTTAAATAATGACTCATTAGACTTTTATATGTTAATTTTATAATTTTGAAAAAGCTGAATTATTGAAAAGTCACTGTGTTTTTAAAATTAGTATTGACATTTTTGCCCACATAGCAGTATTAGAAAAGGTCATCAAAATATAATATCTGCTAGAATATCATGTAAGAAAGGGATATAGAAGAGTTTTAATTGGAGTTCTAAGATATTACACAAGGCATAATCAAACAGCAAAATGAACTAATCAATTGACTCAGCATCAATGAAATTATTATCCTTGTTCTAACTTCAGAAAAAAAAATAAGGCATTCAGGAAAGGTTTCACTTCAACAGAGACTGAAAACCATACATCAGTTGTGACTTGAATAAAGAATACAACAATCCAGACAGAAATATGGTTTGAATTATTACTATTGTATAGCACTATTCTTCCTAAGGCTTGGCTATCTATTGTGCAATATAGAAAAATATCATTCTCTTGTTGAATGTAGTCAGACCTATTATTTGCCATGAGAAGTTGCTGTTAGCTTTACTGATATTTGTAGTAATTCATTTTCTGAAGGGCTTTGAGTAATATTGAAGTTCATATTTTCTTGATAAACTTTATAATTTTATTAAGTTAAACCAGTTTTTATTCCTTCTGGAGTAAATATGAAGGTACACTGTTGGAATTACCATGAATTCTTAAACAGTTGAACTTTTGTATTAAATAATATCATAGGTCATTGAGGGTTCATGTATCCACATTTGTGATTATGAAAGATTATGAATTGACAGAAACCTTGTAATGACTACTGGTTCCAAATGACTCCTTGAAGTACTGGAAGGTACTCTCCAAACTGGAAATCCTGTGCTTTATTCTTGGTTGGAAGTTGGTAAAATTTTTTTTGAAAGATTTTATTTATTTTAAGAGAGAGGAAGACAGAAAAAGAGGAAGAGAAACATGAGTGTGTGGCTGCCCCTCATGTCTCCCCCACTGGGGGCCTGGCCTGCAACCCAGGCATGTGCCCTGACTGGTAATCGAACTGATGACCCTTTGGTTCACAGGCTGGCACTCAATCCACTGAGCCTCACCAACTAGGGCATCATCATTATTATTGAGCCCCATGATGAGCATTAGTGTTCATATAAATGGATGAAGAACCCAGAGCTCACTCTCCCCACCTTGTAAGTATGCAACCATGAAGATTAGCCACCTGCAAGCCACGTAGCAGGTGCACTCCCCAAGAACCTGAGCAGGCTGCGCCCTGATCCTGGACTTTCAGTTTCCAGAACAGTGAGAAATAAGTGTTGCTTAAGCCACACAGTCTATGATAGTTTACGACGGCACCCCAAACAGCCTAAGAAGACAACTATTGACCCTCAAAATGGGGTATGCTGTCCCTGCCTAACGATTTGGCTTCTTTTCTCTCACTGCTTCGGAAGATGCGCTGACCACGCCATGC